>JACEIK010001339.1:232229-247342 GCA_018107945.1 Datura stramonium
TTCCTGAAAACAGCTGAACCGAGCAGAAAAGAGAAGAAGAAGAAAGAAGAAAAAAGAAAGAAGAAAAAAACCTGCGCAAAAACAGAGAGTAGAAAAAAAAAACTTAAGAAGCAGGAGAAAGAAGAAGAAAGAAGAAGAAAGAAGAAGTACGTACCTGAAGGTGATGTGAAGAAAGAGGAAGAAGCAGCCGATGAAAAGAAAACCCTAGTCATGATTTTTTTTACGATTGTTTATCGAACACTCTGAAATATCAAGGACTCTGATGTTGGTTAAGTTTCGATTGTTTTTTAATTTAAAATAGGACTTTTAAAAAACAAACAGAGAAGCGACGCTTTTCTGCGTTTCACGCTTTAGCTAGCTTCACGCTTCCGCCATTGAAGCGTGCGCTTTATTTACCTGAGCTCGCTTCAAGAGACTGCAGCGACACTGTAACAGCCCAGGCCGCCGCTTGTAGAAATTGTCCGCTTTGGAGCCTTCGCCCCTCACGGTTTTTAAAACGCGTCTACAAGGGAAAGGTATCCAAGCACTTATAAAGCACTCTTCGTTCTCCTCCCAACCGATGTGGGATTCGCCTAAACCAATGTGGGATTCGCCTAAGGCAAGCCTTACACTCACCCCCTTGGGACTCAACGTCCTCGCTGAGGTTTGCCCCACCACCGGCCCGACACCGGCTCTGATACCAACTGTAACAGCCCAGGCCGCTGCTTGTAGAAATTATCCACTTTGGAGCCTTCGCCCCTCACGGTTTTTAAAACGCGTCTACAAGGGAAAGGTATCCAAGCACTTATAAAGCACTCTTCGTTCTCCTCCCCTACCGATGTGGGATTCGCCTAAACCAATGTGGTATTCGCCTAAGGCAAGCCTTACAGACACAGTCACGCTTCGCGTCGTTTCACGCTTAAAGAGATGAAGCAACCGCTTTCCTGAACACTGTCCATGACTATGACAAACAGAAATGGAGATAGAGGGTCACCTTGCCTGAGAACCCTCTATGCTTTAAAGAAGGCCACAGGTGAACCATTTATCAAAACAGAAAGGCTGACTGTTGATATGCAAAACTTAATCCAGTTTAAGCACTTCTGCCCGAAGCCCATTCTTTCCAACATACCTAATAAGAAGTTCCAGTTTACATGATCATAAGCTTTTTCAATATCCAACTTGCAAAGTACCCCAGGTTTCTTGAGTTTCTGCCTTGAGTCCACTGCTTCATTGGCTATCAATACTGCAATCTGTTTACAAGCTGACTGTTAGGCCTTCTGTAATCTGTTTCTGTATATAACTTCTTGTAAAACTCAGTGATCTCATCATCTGTTCTGTTTGTATCCTCTGTAATCTCCCCATTGATGGATAGTTTATCAATGTTGTTGTACCTCTTGTGAGTATTTGCTATCCTATGGAAGAATTTTGTATTCTTGTCCCCTTTTAGCCACAAGGCTCTTGACTTTTGTCTCCAAGCTATCTCCTCATTTTTAAGCAATGTTTCATACTCCAAACTTAGTGCTGCCTTCTTCTCAACCTCCTCCTCTGTCATACTTCTGATTCACACAATCTGATCCAAATCTACCATTTGGCTTAGCATTTGTTTTTTTTTGTAACCCTAGATTTCCACCCTGTCCTTTGCTCCACTCCTTTAATTTAGATTTCAAAGCCTTCAATTTACAAACTAGAACAAAATCAGGTTGTCCTGCAAAATTGAATGAGTCCCACCATTCTTTGATTCTAGCATAGAACCCTGGTGTCCCTAACCACTAGTTCTCGAACTTGAAGTAGCTCCTGCATTTAAACCAAGAACCCCCTTGCAAAGCTATTGGAACATGATCTGATGCCAGTCTCTATTGTGCCCACTGTTTTATGTTGTTGAAGCTTTCAACCTATTCTTCTGATATCAAAAATTTGTCGATCCTAGATGCTGTGTCTAACTTTCCTCCTTTGAACCAAGTGTAATTCTCTTCTTGCAGCTGAAAGTCAATCAGGTTCATATCTTCAATAAATTCAGAGAATTCTATCATCCCCTTAGTTCTTCTCGTGCAATTTCTCTTTTCTATAGTGTATCTGGCAACATTGAAATCCCCACAGATTGCCCAAGGTCCCTCCATTAGTCCCCTAACTGCACTTATTTCATCCCAAACTCCTCTTCTTTCAATGCAGCAATTCTGGGCATATACCCCTGTGATATAGCATGCGAAATTTGCCTTTGTGCTTCAAATTAGCAAGTCAGAGTGTACGTGCCTGCTTCCAGAATTTCTCCCTTCCATACTCAGCTATCCCACATGAATAAGATGCCTCCCTTGTACCACTAGCCTCCAGACATGCGTATTTTATCCATCTACCACCCCATACTTGTTTGACAGTTTCTGTAATATTCCCTTCTAATTTGGTCCCCTGCATACATATGATATCAGCTTTCCAATCAACCATCAAGCTCTGCACAATTCTCCTTTTATTCCTGTTATTAAGCCCCCAAACATTCCAGGGGACTAATTTGCAATGCATGGATTACAATCAAGCATCTTCCTCCCCTTATTCCTTTTTTCGCTGGCTTTGAATTTGACATCGAAACTCACCAAATTTTTTAGTTCCTACATCCCCTTAACTTTACTCTTTCTTCTGACACTTCGGCTTCCAGCCTTCTGATCTGTCTACAGCTGTCGACTTGCAATAGTAATTCTAGAGCCTCCTCTTCATGCCCTTGGAAGTCAACCCCTAGCAGTTTGCTCAGTTTGATCAGATTCTGTTGGACCCATTTCGAGGTCTCTCTCGCATCAATCTCATGCTCTATATGTTGATGAACATCTATAGGTACTGCTTCGTCTTCTTCCCAGTTGACTATAGTGGTTATTTTATTGTGGTCGACTGCCATTGACAAGCTTGTATCCCCCAAACACCCCATTCCCTTGTTCCATTCCTGCACTTCCTTTCCTGCTAAGTCCTGTGAGACGTAGCTCCCATTCATCGCTTTCGTGATATTTGAAACAGCCATTTCCCAAGCTCTTGAAGTTGCACCCTTCTGGAATGCTACATGCTATTGCCCTTGAAAACAAGGTACCAGAGCTTCTATAGATAAAGCTTGGTGTGTATCTGATACCGATTGGGCTTGTAAGTCATTAAAAATGACTTGTCTTGACAAATCAGGCCCAAAATCCTTGTTGTGGCCCAAACCCGTAATGTTACTTAAGTCAGTCACATGCTGCTCACCTGCCTATGGCTTATCATACTGACCAGCTTTCATAATTCTCTCTCCCACGTGCTCTCTGCCCCTAGTATCCTTTTGCAGAAGGATCTCTTGCCCTATCCCGCAGTTGCATGCCTTTCTTATCCCCTGGTCCTTTTCTTTATCCAGTCTAAACCCCTCTCCTTCTTCCCCAACTTGCCGATAGCTTTTTTCCGGTAGAAATTCGAATCTTGCTTTACTTTCCGGCTGGATGGGGATGTAGAACCTGATTCCACTTCTGGTTATAGCCACCTCACTGGGTACTTTCCTATCGTCATCTCTCACCAAAATTCTTGCCCACTTGAGATGGTTTTTGAGTTCAGTTTCTTCTTCCGTCGATATCTATCCCCCACATAAATTTGCTATTTCTTGGAATACTTTTTGTGACCATAAATGAAGGGGTATTCCGATGGCCTTGACCCACGTCTCACCGACTTTTGTATCATTTGGTATAGTGCTCACCAAGTGGTGCCATCATTGTAGTTGTACTCTCCTTTTCCTCCATAGCCACTGTCCTTGGATGATCTGATCCGCCATGTACCTGTTTGGAAATTCAAACAGGAACTTTTCGTTATTCATTTCATAAATGTTAACCCCAAAAGAATTCTTCCAAGTTGCAGATGCCCAACTTGTTATATCTGTGAGAGTGGTTTTTCTCGAAGCAACCCCTGCGAAGCTCCCCAGTATGCACCTGTTGAGACGCTCACTCTCCTGGCTTTCCCCTGTGTCATTATTATAACCTGCCCCTTTTCGCTATTCACCTCCGCTACACGCAGACTTGTTGATTGCCATTTACTCTCCTGAACTGCCTTGGAGTACGGAAATCCTTTGTCAATTAACCTTTGTAGTACCTCATCTTTCTTCAATTTTGGCCATTTAATGAAGCCTTCTATCTTTGTGGCTATCTCCCCCCATCCTGCATTAAAAGCTAGCTCTGGGATAATAAGGACAGATCTCCCTCCACTATTTAATGAGACAACGCTTATATATCTCCCATATGCATTATGTTTCCTGTTACAGATTTGCTCTGTACTTTTATCTACTAGCCTCCATCTCCTGTTCCTTGTGTCTCTGTCCTTTGACACGTCTTTAAGGACCTCGCATATCCATTCCATACTCCTGCTGCTCATGGTGGACCTGTGCATCATCTTGTGACTTCTCTCTACCTATTCAAACCATTGTACTTTGTTAGTTGTCCATTTAGTGATGTCGTAGGATTTGAAACCTGCATTGAATAGATTCTATTCTCTCCCATTTCCAGTAAATATAAATGGCTAGCTTCCTCAGGTTCCGGTAGTGTCAAGCCTTACGGGCATAGTAGCCTTCCCCTCCTAGGTTGGAGGAGAGAAGGTCACCTCGGGGAATGTTCCCGGGAGGATCAGCTGTGTATATAAATTTTGTACTTTAGTTTGCTGATAGTAGTGCTCTTACAGAGGCATATTTTGAATATAGAGCAGTGAAAGTTCCCAATAAATAAGTACTTATTCATATCCTTATATGAATGGCAAGAGCAGGTCCTCGGTCAACCACACCGGAATCTGTCAAATGTTTCTTCCTTTCAAGGATTCTATATAAATTTCTCTATGAAATGGAGATATTGCCTTTCCATACAATTGTAACACGAGTGAAATGCCTATGCTTTACTGTTCTGAAGGTGGAGAAAAGGTTATAAATAAATGGACTATCCATCCAACCTTAAGTTTGAAACTATTTTTGAGCGGTAGAAAGAGTCTAAAATGAGACGGTCTAAATTGGACAAACTATTCAAACCCCTCTGAGAACTCATCCTTATTACAATACCACCACGCCTCATATTGAAGAATTTTCTTAGTAGATGCAGGCCACATATACTTAAGAAAAAGCATGTAGCTAATGATAAGCACACGATTAACATAAACAGACACTCATTCAATGATGCTTTTGGCGTAAACAATGATCCAACTAATATAGTTAAACGCATCTACTTACTCTGACAAAAAGTTATCTAAGATGGAGCTTAGTCGTCTTCCAAAATTTCGAACTGCATCCTCTTGCACTTCATGCTCAAGAGCTAGCCAGTCCTATATTGGAGTAAGGGATTGAGCAGTGTATAATACTGGTCCAATCAAGAAAAGTATAAAGCAGTTGCTAGACCTCATTTATCATCAAACTACTGAACTTCTCATTTGCAATTTCTTCACAACGCACAGTGGCCACCATGACCTACAAAGCCAAATAGTTTGGTCAGTCTATCATTTTAGTACATAAGCTGTCAACTCATTACCAGGCGTTGCTTCACCTTGTGAGCAGGCAAGTCGAGGTCCTTGTTTTCTTTGATAACTTTCCATATTTGCTGTATACTGTAAGAAAAACCAGAAGCTGGAACAACACCCCGCCTATCACCAGCCAAGCCTCCTGGAGAGATGGAGTGGAAAAAAAGCTGCCTAAGTTGAGCAACCTGAACGAACAACATACAAAGCCAAGACATTTAAAAATCACTCAGGATAGGTAACCATCACATTCACAAAACAACAATAATCTGGTACTAGCAGATATCATGCAGCTAAATGGAACTACCTGATCTTTAAACTGCTCTTCCTTCTCCTCATAACTGGGTAGAGCAGTGACTTCTACCTTCACATCAGGAAAGACAAATAAGGAAACTTTAATATGGACAGCTGTACTGATAACATAAGAACGGACAAAAAACCCTCACATTGAAAAATTCACTGAGTGGGGTGTCCTTGTGTGCTTGTGGCTTGCGAACTGCATCCCATATCTGCAAAATTAGTTATTCCTGATAAGGCTGAACACAAAATATTTCATTCTTTTTCCAGATTATTTTTCATAGAGGTAGAGAGGACTAGACAAAATTCTTTAGAACAACTACTTCAAAGAGACAGCTAATTCATTTACCTTCTGGATATCCTCCCTCAGAATAGGCTCCAGATATTCTAGTGGAGTCTGCAAGTGCAAGGCAACTTCAAACAAATCGATGGCTGATGCTATTCGGGAATGTAAATAGTACGGCAACAAGTGAATCTTCAGAACATGTTAAATAGAAAGATATACCAGACCTTTGTTTTATCACGTATAACAAAAAGAAGGGTAGTTTTACGGGGACTAAACAAACGCATCATGACCTAGCAAACAAGAAAATAGATTCAGACAATTGAAGAATCAGTCACTTGTAAGGAGCCAAATAAACTAGAATTTACCTGAAATACTGTTTTGAGAAGAGGTTTATTGGCAGCCTGCTCCCTACCAATATCATGGCACCACCTGAAAACCATAGGAGGAAAATCCCAGTCAAACAACGATTCGCTTAAAGGTGATCTAACAGATGGTACATGCAAAACTTAAAGAGGGACACAAACCTAAAACCAGTAAAAAAAAAGAAAATCTTTTTAGGAGAATGCTCATGAATATGAAAAAAGACTTCAACGCACACTTAGGAGAAAAGTTAATTTCCTATGTTGCCACTTACAAAAGGCAGGTAACTAGAAGTTAAGCAATAAAGGACCCTCTAACAATGCACTCAGGTCCAAGTAGCCAATCATGTCATCTTCAAAGCTTCCACCTCTTCTGAATATAAACAAGTTGTTCAAGATAAGTGCATTATCAGTTTTTGAGAGGCCAAAAGACCAAAGCTAGTTGCAGTTCCATCAAGGTGTCAACCATATATTAATCTAAGATAAATCTAGAATTCATGTCAAAGAAACCAAAAAAGACAGTCAAGGATGTTATATTCAAACTAAAATCCAGTGATCCATAATAAGGTTTAGATGAGCTAATTAACTTCATTGTTCTCAGTCATCAAACATCATGCTACAAACAAACTCACATGTTTATTAGCACAACATCTGCAACAGCCAAAGCAAACAAGGCACTTTGTTTCTCAAATGTTGTATCATCCTGCAACCAAGAATTTCCACCAAAGTGAGATAATGAAGGGTACAGTAAGTTAATTCTGATGGGAAAACAATCATCTGCAAGCACATAAGTTTCAAAAGGTGATGCATGCGCAGTTTTAAGTTAATCTTAATTAAACATTTTCGATTTGTAAATGTAATAATTACATTTAACATAGAAAGGGAGCTTCATTACTAATCCGTGTAATTCTGATGGGAAAACAATCATCTGCAAGCACATAAAGTTTCAAAAGGTGATGCATGCGCAGTTTTAATCTAAGCTTAATTAAACATTTTCGATTTGTAAATGTAATAATTACGTTTAACATAGAAAGGGAGCTTCATTACTAATCCGTGTACATGAATTGGTACGGGCAACATAGAAATCTATTAACTTTATCCAAGAGAAGGGAAATATGAATGACAGACACCATACAAATATTAATTTCATTTATGGACTGCAAAATATTTCTAGAGAGATCCTTTGTCTTTCACGTATAATAGCATGGACAGTGAAAGGTAGGTACTTTGTGAAAAGTAGGGGGATAAGAGACAAATAGCAGAGGAAACATAATGTATAGTACAATATAGAGCCTAGAACCATAAAACTTCATCAGTGATATTGATCATTGGAGAACTTGTCACACACTCCTCAACGGATCTCCAACATCATGAACAAATATCTTCTTCTGCTTCTTGGGTTTTATTTTTCTCCCTAAGATCTTAAAGTTTCAGATCCCCGAATAAGGAGTTGAAAAGACCGTAGATTAGGACTAAGGTGTCTTATCCGTGCTAGTTAAGTTACATTTAGGAGTTTTGACCCCTGTTTGCATCCCCCATCTCCCACCCCCCCCACCCCCCACCCCCCACCCCCCACCCCAAAAAACACAAAACAAAATAACAAAGTGGCAAGTAGGAAACTGGTGATCGTCTGTGAGTGCATTTACAGACACTCTATCATGTATCTGTGACACCATCTCCAAAATTCAGAACGGAAAAATGAAAATGTTTATGTATAAGGACATATGTTCTAGCATGTCCGATCAGAGCCCATTCTACTATACCATAGTCAGCACAGCTGCCCAATTTAACCAGTCTACCATGAGGACATTGTTAGAACTTTTTATGGACTTGCACATATATTATACTAAGAACAATTGTATGTTGGTTGCTATCGTTAAAAAGGTTGACCCAAATTAAAAGTGATCTACCAAAGTTTTAAAGTTAAATAGGTCTATAAAACACCTCCTAAAGTATGGGGTCTTATGGGTAGATATCAGGTTGTAATTTCTAGTTTAATGATGGGCTAAACTAGAAATACAAAACTTGTGCTGCTATAAATATAGTTATGGTCCCCAAACCAGTAGGGTTTGTTTCTTAATTTTCCGTCATTCCACAAATATGAACAACTTACGTCTTGGTTTGGAAGATCAACAACCTCAACGACTTCTTAATTTATTTTGTTCTGAGGTTATGTTGACTTTGGTACCAGCACAAGACAGGAATGGGTATAGATTCCAGTGCAATAACTCACATCAGTGTGTCTATGCAAGGTTGCATGAATTGCCGAAAGCTAATGATGTTGAAAGATACATCTATGTTGGTGATGACAAGTTGATGTAAGTCAAAGAAATTCAAAATTTTAGATTATTGTTCAGAACCGATTTTTATTTGGATTCGAAGGAGACTTTTGTTGCACCTTCTTGTAGACGAAATTTAATTTTCATTTCTGAATTGGACAAGTTTGGTTATTTTTATTCATTCAGAAATGGAAAATATAGTCTCTTTCATAATTCAAAATAGGTTGTTCTGGTTCTTTATCAGGTTATGATAATCTATATTTCTTGATACAATTGTTTCATTCAATGAATTCTTGGATGTTAATATAAGTGGTAATAAGCGCAAAAGGAGAATTCAGCATCTTGGGACACAAGAGATTAGGCTATATCTCCAAAACGAGAATTGAGAGACGTGTGTCCAATGGTATTCTCGATCCCCTTGATTTTTCAGATTTTGATATATGCATATTGTTTTAAGAAGAAGAAAAAACTCGAGGAGATTTGGAGCCAACAAGTAATTAGATGTCTTAGAAGTTATACACACAAGCATTTGTAGACCATTCTGTACAGTTTCTTGGAACGGTCAACAATATTTTGTAAAGTTCATAGATGACGTTTCAAGGTATGGCTACCTCTAAGGACGGAAATATATATATGCTCAACAGGATTCCGACTAAAGTTGCTATCTCATTGGATACTATGAAAGGTTTAGGCTTTACCAATTTTATGATCCCACTACTAAGCTATTTTTTAGACGAATAATGCGAGGTCCTTTGAGGATGTGGAGTTTGTGGGGGAGAAATAGTTAAAAACATTTCCTTTGAAGAGGAACATATTGATATCCTCTAATTGCTATTGACATGATCGGGAACCGCTTCTTGTACCTGACATTATTTCAGAAGCAAATTTGAATCAAGACAATGGTATTCAACCTCCTATTCAAGAAATTGTTCCCGAAGAACAAACTCTACAACCTCGAGGTCTCATTAATGGTATTACAAATTTCATCAAGTTATTATCTCATTTGATTTCGGGTGAATCTTATTGATAATTTTGTATACCACAAGTTCATTGGGAATAAGCATACATTTTTTATGTTGACGATATATTGCTTGCCAGAAACGATATAAGCTTGTTACAAGAAATCAAGAAATTTCTAATAAAGAATTTTGAGACAAAAATTTTTGGTGATACAAGTTTTGTACTAGGAATCCAGATACATCAAGTTTGTTCTCGAGGTATTTTTGGGTTACCGCAAAAGACCTATATTGAAAGGTACAGATTTGGCAAGCAAAATTGCAAACCATGTGATATCCATATTGCTAAAGGAGACAACATGTCTCAAACAATGCCCCATGAATGATTTTGAGACTAAGGAAATGCAGATGATTTCCTATGCTTCAGCATTAGAGAGTCTGATGTATTCTCAGGTCCATATACATGGATATTTGCATATGATTAGAGATCTTAGACAGATATTTAAATAATTTATAAATTTATCTTTAGAACGCAGCCAAAAGGTTCATAAGGTACTTATAGAGAACAAATATTTTGTGCTCACATATAGGAAATCTGAAAAGTAGAAGATAATCAAGTATTCGAATACCGACTTTATCAAAAAAATCAAGTACTCGAATACCGACTTTATCAAAACAATCAAGTATTCAGATACCGACTTTACTAGATGCCAATATAGTATGATATGTAATTACTTGGTTGATGAGCTATATCAGGAAGGGTGTTAATTGAACATTATAGATCTTTTCACCATGACATTTGAGTTTATAAAGCATTATGAGGCATCTACTTGTGGAATATGATTGTGAAATTTTATTAGCTGGCTGCAAATTTTGAATGAAATTGAAGGTCTTTAATTATTTTGTGGAAATAAGTCAACAGTCATGTATTCCAATAATAACAAGAGTTTAGTAAAGTCAAAGCACATTGACATAAAGTTCCTGGTTGTTAAAGAAAGAGTATAAAGTGCTCAGGTGTCTATAGAACATATTGGTACAACTCCGTGATTGTGGATCCACTTACTAAGGGACTGCCTCCCAAGGTCTTTTGTGAGCACATCGTTCATATGGGTATCATGTCATTTAAGGATATTCAGTTTCAGTGGGAGTTTGTAACCTTTTATACGTTCCTTATGTAGACACATTTCAGTTTTCAGTTTATGATTCTGGTTTAAGGATTTTGAGGTTATTTCTGCAGAAAATAAGTATTCAGTTTATTTTCCACTCTGACTTGTTTTTTAATTGGACCAGTTGGACATAGGCATGCTTCGATCACATTGCATGTAATTTTCATGCTACACATCCATACTTTTTCTGTGTCATTTGGTTATGTTGGTTTTCGTGATCAAGGAAGGTTTAGTTACGATAAATATAACAAAAGCCGCCTTGGTCCAGTATTTGCATGATTGATGGACGAGACTGTTTTGAGGTACTTCATATTATGATTGCAAATATTTTGAGCTCATAAGGTGACATACAATTATAAAGTTATTTATACATATATGTGTGTAGTTTAAGTGGAAGATTGTTAGTACTTTTTATGGACTTGCACATATATTGTATTAAGAATAATTGTATGTTGGTTGCTATCATTAAAAAGGTTGACCCAAGTTAAAAGTGATCTACTAAGGTGTTAAAGTTAAATGGATCTATAAGACACCTCCTAAGTATAGGGTCTTATGTGTAGATACCAGGTTGTAATTTCTAGTTTAATGATGAGCTAACCTAGAAACACAAAACTTGTGTCATTATAAATATAGATGGTCCCCAAATTAGACGTAGGGTTTCTTTCCGTTGTTAGGAAAGTACTAAAGGCTTACATCTAGTATTGGAAGACCAACCGCAAGACGCAAGGATTTCAACTGTTTTCATGGATTCAGGTACACGCTTCCGCATCTGTTTCACGTTCTTGATAATTTGACATGATAGGTCTTGGGAAAGATGATAGGTTTAATCTGAAAGTGTTTTGGTTCCAAACAAACATGAGATGCGAAACTACTGCACAAAAATTCTACTTATCATAACAGGTATTTCCTACAGAGCATGTGTTATCTCAACTTCCTGTTGAGTTTTAGGAAGGCAAACTTATGTATTTTACGCTTCTCCTTATATTTGTATTATTGAGTTATATAGTTATCCCACATGGAAAGTACAAACTCTTCCGAAGGAGTTTATAAAAGTTGAGACCTACTCTACCTATTACCTTATAGGTTTTGTGTTGGACAGTTAGATTTTTTAATACGGTACCAGAGCAAAACCTTAATAAGCGCATTTCTCAAACTCATAACTTTGAATTAAAGTCCACGCCTGAACCCCAAAATTAAGTTAGACATGCAGGAAGGTGTTGAATTATGTCATTGTCCTACATAGATTGTGCTTCCAAAGGGGTTTATAAAGGTGAACTAATTCAACCCACCTTAAGATTTAGTTTGGACGTTTAGATACAACAATATTCCCAGTGTAATTCCACAAGTGAGGTCTAGGAAGGGTGGCATGTACGTAGACCTTACCCCTACCTTATGCAGGTAGAGAGACGGTTTCTGATAGACCCTCGACTCAAATAAAGTATTTCGAAGTAGGTGAGAGGAAATATAATAATGAAGAAGTCATGACAGAAATACCGGAGAAAAGAATAGTAGCAAAATGAATATATCATAATCGAAACAAAGGAAGCAACAAGTAACAATAAAATTGAACAATAAGGTAATAGGTGAGTAGTAATAAAAATTACTGATAAGGAAAACTATACAACACTCGACTACCTACTAATTTTCTATCTTGATCCTCGACCTCCATATCCTCCTATCTAGAGTCATCTCTTCAGTAAGTTGCAGATGTGTCATGTCTGGTCTAATCACCTCTCTCCAATACTTTTTTTGCCAACCTCTACCTCTCTTCAGACCCATCATGACCAACTTCTCACACCTAACTAGGGCATCTGTGCATCTCCTCTTCACACGGCCGAACCATCTCAACCTTGGTTCCCTCATCTTATCCATCACGGAGACCACTCTCACCTTGTACCGAATTTCTTCATTCTTAATCCTATCACTCCTATTATGCCCACACATCCATCTCAACTCCTCGTTTATGTTAATTTCATCTTCTAAACGTGTGAGTTCTTGACCGGACAACACTCTCTCATACAACATAGTTGGTCTAACAACCACTTTATAAAACTTACCTCTAAGTCTTGGTGACACATTCTTATCACACAAGACACCGGATGCGAGCCTCCATTTCATCCACCCCACTCCAATACAATATGTAGAATCATCGTCAATCTTCCCCTGAGAAACTACATTTAGTTTGGATGCTTAAAACTTTCAAACTATCAGAGACAATGCATACGACTCAACAGTCAATTCTTTTGATGACCCATTTTGATCTATACCATATCATAAAATCTGAGATTTCTCATAGATCTATCCATTTTAATACGCACGTTCTCACACACAAGTACACATTAAAATTCACGTGTACACAAAATCATGTTACATGTGTGAGAGGGTATTGAGTTATATAGTTATCCTACATGAGTTGTGTAAGGGCTTCCAAATGGGTTTATGGAAATCTAGGACAAGTTCACTTATTATTTTACAACCTTTGGTTGGATGCTCATATTGCTTCTCATATACCATTGAACTAATTGTTTTATTGAAAGAGAGAACAATCTTGCCATTTAATGTACTACTGTCTTTATTAAAGGGTGTGTTTGGTATGGCGGAAAACATTTTTGAAAAAATATTTTCCAATTTCCCCATGTTCGGTTGGTTAAAATTTTTGAAAAACCATTTTCTCTAGAAAAGTTCCTTAAAAATGAGGAAAATGATTCCCTAGTAAAAGCAGGAAAACAAGTTCCACAAATCACATATTTTTTTAGGAAGGTAACATATATTATAAACAAAGGCATACACCAGAAAGGTGTAAACCAGTATTAATTACAACCAAATTACAGGGTAGCACTATCAGCCATCTAAAATATCATAAGTAATCTAGAATGCTAGGAATATCCTCTTCTTCTTGAGGTATTCATTTTTACACCAAATATAGAAAAGCACCGGACGATTCATCTTCAAGTTCTGGAGGGAACAGATCTTGTCTCCAAAACACCTTCGGTTTCTTCCCTTCCATATGGTCCACCATATGCAATCTGGGAAAATCTTCCATCTCTCCTAGTGACCTGATTGATTTCCATCCCTATTCCAACAAGCTAGGGCTTCCTTTATATTTCATGGCATAGATCAACTAATGTTCCTTAAATTGATGAATATCTGCCACAAAAAAACCAGTCAGTCTACAATGCAAAAAGAGATGATTTATTGTCTCTGCCTCCTTTTCACAAAAAGAGCATCTGGAGCACAATTGGAAACCTCTTTCCATAAGATTGTCTTGAGTCAGAGCTACCTATTTAGCCAACAACCAAGTGAAACAAGCTACCTTGTATAAAATCTTGACTTTCCATATCATCTTCCATGGCCAGTAGTCAATTTGTACATTTGATCTCTGGGAATATCTATAGGTTGACCCAACCTATAAATTTGCCCTGTTTATCTGGTTTCCATACTAAACTGTCTTCATTTATTAAAATCCTTTGTACTGCTCCAGGAGTTTAAGATGTTTGTCATCCTGCTCACCTCCTAATCATTTAGAGGCCTCCTAAATCTCAAAATCCAGCCCAAGTTATCTCTCATTTCTTTAACTGTGGCCTTACTCTGGTTTGTCTGTTGAAGGGCCAATTAACCCATTTTCCTTTCCAACTCATGGATTGACTTTTGCATCTCACTAACCACTTGACTTATGTTGAACAGATCAGAGAAATTTGTTTTAACCTGCCCAGCCCAACAGTCCTCCCAAAACAGTGTTTTTCCTCCATTGCCTTTCTTGATCTTTGACTTTCTTATGAGTTTGGGCTACAAATTCCCGACGGACCTCCAAAACCCAGTTCCATAAAGATGTGAAACTGCCTTGCTAGTCCAAAACCCCTCCATTCAATATCTGGTTTTTATTGCCTCTTTCCATAGTGATTGCTCTTGAGAGGTGAATTTCCACAGCCATTTCATAAGAAGGCAATGATTATGTAGCTTCAGGTTCCTTATCCTCATGCCCCCTTCTTCTTTGCTGGCTATGACATGTTCTCATTTTATCATATGAATCTTGCCGGATTCAGAGTTTTCTTGCTACAACAAATTTCTTATGATTGCATCCAATCTATTCATTGAATAGATTGGCACAAGAAACAAAGACATCATGTATGTAGGTAAGGAATCTAAAACACTATTGATGAATGTTACTCTAACATACAGGGACGCGGATATTGACTCTTCCAGTTTACCAGCTTCTTCTTATATTTCTCCAGTCCAGCATTTGATATATCCTTTGACTGCTCTTTGCTCCCAAAGGCATGCCAAGATATAGGGTTGGTAGCTCACCTATG
>JACEIK010001339.1:247410-295346 GCA_018107945.1 Datura stramonium
AGGCTTAGTATTAATCATTGTGCATTTACCAGCAAATTAGTAAGAGAATATCATTGTAATGCATTTTCTGTGACTATGAAGGCTGCCAGGCTTCAACTTTGTTTTGTGACTTCTGCGCAATATCCAACACCGTTTCCAAACCTAATATCGCCATGCAAACAAATACTGTAAGTCAAATTTTGGATTCTTCGTGTGATAGTCACGGAAATACAGTAAACTCGTATGCTTTGACCTACGAAACTCTCTTACTCTATGGAAAGCATCACTTTACAAGGAATAATGACATGAACAGACTGTTGAGTATATAGATACAGATTGGTCATGACCACCCTCTGAGAGTGAATCTACTTCCGAGTACTGCATTCTGGTTGGAGGTCGTTTAATTCCTTGGAATAGTACGAAACAAAATATAGTTGCAAGATCTGCCCAGGAGCAGAACATCGAGCAATAACAATGGCAACCTGTGAATTTATATGACCACTAAAAAGTATAAAATTTAGAGAGCCTAGTCCAATGGAACCTATGTGTGAAAATCAAACAATAGTAGAACAGGTTATATATGTAGCAATCTTGGTACATACGAATTTGTATGTACATAAAAATAGTATATACCAACTTGAAGGGGAATGTAAAGGATATTATAAATGTATTGTTTGCCATTACAATCAGATAGGACAAATTAGGTTGATTGTTCTCCTATAAATACTTATTTTTTCTTCTTCCTAGTTGGAACATGTATACCTTTACTAAATACCCAATAGCTTCAAAGCATATAACCAAGTTGTGTTTCTCTCCATTCCCTCTAGCTTGCCTTTTTTTTTTGGATAACCATGGTGCCCAGTCCAGCTTACACACTCGACTAATTCCAGGGATACCTGCCACCTCCCACCAGCAACAGGTACTAGGTAACTCTATCCACCAAACCCTTGGTGACAGATGGAAAGAAATCACCTAATGTTTTTTGTCTTATTTTCTCACAGTATCCAATGGAAACAATTACTTGGACACTTTAAAATCCTGGTGAAGGGAAGCAAAACTTCATGAGAAAGGCTAACAGAACCCCAGATTCATAAACAAAAGTTCCCATCTTCATTGATCTCCTTCTTTAGCCCAGAAAACAAGTATAACTTGGCTGACATTTTCTTGAGCACTTTTGATAGATATGGAACTACATAGCCCAGGATGCCTTTTTAACATATTTGAAGAGTCCAAAGATGTCTTAATGGCAAAATATTTTCTTTGAAACTAATTAAACTATAACAGGCGTTAACCAATAGCAATCAACAGAAAGAACAAGACACCTCCCAATGATGTCAAGATCAGCACCACTCAAATCTCATTTGAAATAGAGAAAGGTAAGGATACTCTACCAAATAACAAAAGATCACAATCTACCCAAATGAAGTTGAATGAGAGAAGAAAATAAATTACAACAAGTGAAAGACCATCGTCCTTCGAGTTGGGGGAAAAAAGAGGCAAGACAGGTTGAATGACAGCCTGAATTACAAGAGTTTTACACTCAACTCTATATCCATTTTGTCAATTAAGCCTAGCATAAATGGAACAATAGAATTATACATATTTCTATTTTGATATGCATGAATAATTTCACATCATTTCAAGAGCCTTTTTTTTTTCTTGGGATGAAGTTCAGGAGGGACTTTAAACTGATTATACGCAGATTGACTGTTAAGAATTACTTGTAGCGACCTCTCCATCTAGCAATAAGCTGATTCACCAATAATTCGTTGCAAGTTTATATGTGTTGTCCGAGAATATTCTTTCAATTTTACTTTGTTCAACAACGGTGTAACTTGTCTCAGTTTGACACGTTCAGGACATGCCGTTACATTTGTTACAAGCACACGCACAGGATTGTACCAAGTGGCCTAAAGCTACAGTGTTGATTCAATCTGGTTTGTGGCATTTTATGATTCAAAATATTGCATCAGGTTAGTGTAACATACTTAAAAAAGATTACAAAATGCTTAATACCTCTCCCCTCTCTCTTCCATCAGTACCCTCCAAATCCATGACAATGGTCAATGGCTCAATGCCGACAGCCTTTGCAATCCAAATTCCCTTGGTTGTTTGATTCCTGAAATGAATTTCGAAATACATTAATTTTAGAATGTGAAACTTGGATTGACTATATTTCTTTATTTGGAAGATGTATTCTGTTCAAGTTTTTGTATGCACAAAGCGCCAAAGAGAGGGAGGGAGCCTTACCGTCCTCTGAAAGCATCCATCTCCCTGAAATTGGTATAGAATAAATGGTTTAACAAGGTACTTTTCCCTGTGGACAAAAATACATTTAGGATTCGCATTATAAGCACTAATCATGAACAGAATATTACAAAAAAATTGGAAAAGAAAAATATCACAATGAAATGACAAAACACAAAAACCAAAAGTCAAATTCAGCAGAAAAGAAACAGCCTATTTTCACCTAGTTGATACAGCTCGAAAATACTTCAAGAAAAGCCAAATGAAAGTAACATAACAAAACTATCAAAATGAAGTATATAGAGGTACCCACGTGGCTTAACCATTAAATTCTCATCAAACAGGTAGTATAAGAAAAGTAGAATCACAGTGAGTTGTGCCTGAATAGAGCAGAATAGTTAGAGAAGATTCATAGGCAGACACCAACTTTATCTTGTAGTTGTTTGAGGGGAAACCATACTTCAAAGGTGGTGGGAGGTTTCACTTGGATAGGGAGAAAAGCCTTCAAAACAAAATCAATGCTGAAATTGATAAAGCATCTCCTTCTAAATTTACAAGCAAAATATATGAGCATATAAATAGAAAAGATCCATATAGCTGAGGCCAACTTTGTTGGGGATCAAGGCATAGTTGATTGAAGTAAATCCATATTTCAAAGGAGATGAAGGGCTTCATCTCGCACCTTCAAAGCAAATATAATACCAAATTTAATAAAAGCATCCCCTTTTTCCAGCTTATCAAAATTTGCAAGCAGTACATCACTCATCAGCAGAAGAAACAATGGAGGATAAAAGATCATGCAATGTTCAAGGCTACCGCAAGGCAACAATAGTATACACATGTAGCATAAGATAGCAATATTGGAATGAATAGTGCGTAATGTTTAAAAGTGACAGATATAGCTGACTCAAGTTTATTTGTGATTAAGCTAAAACCATATTCGAAATGGAATATGGGGTTTCATCTTGACAGTGAAAAAGAACACCAAAATTGATATTAATAACATCCTCTTATTTATCGAGTTCATCAATAAGTATCAGCAGAAGAAAGAATTTGAGAACAAATAAAGCATACCACTGCTCTGTGGTCCCATAATAGCAACAACAGCATAAGAGAGACCACAGCAGGCAAGCTTGACAGAGCTAGTGAAATTCTCGAGACCCTTCAGGTTGAATTCTCCGTTACCATCTATCAGTTGCGTTGAGCAAGAGTCCTCACCTTTAGCAGCCATTGGAACTTTATTATTCTTCCAAGTTAAAAGAGCAGAGCAACTATAGATTAGCTATATTGTCTGAAGATGGCTTGTGCGCAAAGGAGTCCTAGTCCTAGTAGAGAAGGTAAGAACATACTCGAGCTTTTCTTTTTTCTTCCTTTTCTCGTTTGTTCCAGAGAGTGTATTACGTAACCCGTTTAAGCATTCTTCCTTATCTCTCCATTTATTTCTTTTATCATCTTCCAAAGGATGTCAGAGTCTTTTGCTTGAAACTAGGGCTAGAAAAGGGAAAACGAAAAGTATTGACTTAAATTTATTTTGTTAGGAATATATAATTATTATTTTTTATATACTCTTAATATATAGAAGTGGACTGGGAAGCAGCTAGCCTATGTCCTGCCAGCTTGTTCTCTCGGGGTTTAGTTTAGTCATTTCAGCTAAGTTCAGTAAAAAAAACCATCAACATGTGATCTCTTTTGGACTATGTATTAAACTGGAAGGCAGCTCTGTCATTTAAGCTAAAGGATTATTAGTGCAGCTCTGTCATTTAAGCTAAGGATTGTTACTGCTATTAACTATTACCTGGACATGTAGCTTTTTAATCGCAGTAACGTGTGAGCAGTCCAGGGTATGACCGCTCCATTTATCCCCTTCAGTAATGGTTTCCCTGCTTCTCGGCTGCTTCACTATTATCTTTACTTTCTCTGCAAAGTATGTGCATCGTATGTTGTTGCCCTTGCTTCGTTGTATTTCAATTTGGATTTTGCCGTTGTTACTTTGTTATCGTCTTTCTCACATCTTCAATGGCAATAGTGGGTTTTGCTCAGTTGTGCGACTGAGAAATATAGAAAGCCAGTGTTTGTGAAAATGCTTCCCTCAGGCATACTCTTTGAATTTGCGGCGTTTCGATTTTAATTTTGTTTGAACTGAATTATCTTTTATTAATTTATGTTCTTTGTTCCTGCAATTTTTTCTGCTTAGTTGATTAGTCAATAATGTAGCAAAGGGAAAAATGTAATACTCATTTCTGCTTTGTACCTATTTGTGAAAATGCTTCTATGAAATATCTGGTTTAAAATTTTTGCATCTTGATTTAACTTTCTCTAATTAGATCAAAGCTTCTCTGGGTAGTCGTTCTGTTTGTTGTTGTGTAAATTTACATGGTTATGAAAGAAGGAGCAGAAATAACAAGTACCTGTACCTCACCCAACTACATGGTAACTAAATCTTCAAGAGCCCCACTATATATAAAATACTAAAATAGAACTGTAGTAATATTAAAATTTATTAGAATGTTATAGATGTATTTGTATTATAGTGAATGTCTATAAAAGTATTTGTGTTGTAATGGATACACGTGTTTATATTATAGTGAAAGTCTATCTTTTGGAGAAAAGTTAGGAGGAATTGTCCCTATAAATAGAGGGGTTCTCTTTCATTGTATTTCATCCTATCAAGAGAAATAAGGACTTCTCTCCTTCTCTCTTTCTCTATAATATTCTTGTTCTTTCTTTATTATTTCATAACACGTTATCAGCACGAGACTCTACCGTCTCAAAATTTGAAGGCTAAGGTATTATATCTTTTTTTTCTCCTCTTTCTTTTAATATTTTAGATAACTCATTTAAACTTGATTTGCTTCGCTTCCCTTCAAAGCTCGCAAAAACTACCTTCTACGGGTGTTGGATGCCAAAACTATAGATGCAATTGGGTCTCTGTACAATTCATTAAAAAATTTAAAAACAGAAAAAACTCTACCTGATTTTTTGTAAAATTTAATATTATTGAATTCATAATTTAAATTTAAATTTCAAAATTGAATATCTCTACGATTAAGGATCCACTTGTTTCGTGGAATAGCCTAAAAGAAAGGTATGACCACCTCGAAGATGGGTCATCCACCCAAAGGCACATATGATCGATCCATCAAGACTATAAATTTGTTAATGAGTACAACTCTTCAACATTCAAAATTGTTTCAAAGTTGAAACTATGTCGAGAAATTATTTTGATATGATTGAATATGGTAGTACACAAAATTAATCGGTATTCCGTAAGAGCCAATGTATTACTACCGAAGGAATGAAAATTATCAGAAGAAGTCTCAAAAAGGAAACTTATAAGTTTCAAGGACATTGAAAAAAAAATTGAGACTATAAATTATGGGAAGCTCTAATATCTTCATGCTATTGCTAATTGAAGCGGGTTTTAAATATTTATGTAAAAGATTCACGTTTTTTTTTTCTCAGAGTACATAAATATGGTATGATGATGAAATCATATATGAAAGTAAACTAGAAGTTTACTTAAATAAGTTGGCATAACCGGTTGGCCATCCCGGCTCAAATGTGATGTAAAATAATTGAGAATTACGTGGCTATACGTTGGAAGAAATAAAAGATTCTTCAAGAATTCTCTTGTGTCAGTTGTTTCCTTGATAGAATGATCTTGACTGCCTAAGATTGGAATTATATTTCCCCAAATTCTGGAACTTATAAAAGGGTGAATATGGGCCCATTCACCTACCATGTGAACCGCTTACTAATAGATGTATCTATAAAGGCTGTGTATGTTTAATATTCCCTGCACTGATTTTTGTAAGGCTGTTGCTCGAATTATTAAATTAATAGCATAGTTCCAAATTATAAACGTTGATAATGTGCCGATTCATATCTATGTTGGTTTAGAAAAAATTGTATGCCTCCAATTATAGCTAAATCATTGGTTACGAGAATAAAACTCCCAAATAAAATTTGCATGATAGTTTGACAACATGTAGCAACACCTGAATGCATCAAGCCAACAAAGTTCCTATCACAATTGGTTCAAAAGGTTAGGAACCAAATAATTTCCATCTAAAAATTTGAATGCGTTTATATATATGATTCAATTGTTCCCACAACGCACAAAGACGGGTCCCCAAATGAATGGGGGTAAATGTTAGTTTTTCTAACATTAGGGAGAAGTGATTAGCAATTTCGAAAATTGGGCGTGGGATGAATTATCTAGGTCCTCAAAAAAAAATGAACTTAAAGTTCAATAGATAATTCACTTGCAAAATATTGCAAATCAATTGTCGAATATACTTGCTAACTCTATTTGATAATTCAGCTGCAAATGCTCCAATTTAAAGGTCTCAATGACAATGGTCTATGAGACGCCCGGGCGTGATAGACCAAACAATTTCAAATATAGAACTCCTGGAAGAAGGAGAGGAGCAAATGATTGAGATGGTTATAATGATGGTGCGCTTTAAAAGCACCACGACATAACACTTCATAAAACCTTGGCAAAGGTTATGTACCCGAAATGACGAAAAATTAATAGATCTCAATAAGTTATGTCGCATTGGAACCGATATCAAAATGATAGTTGACGTATACCTTTGATATAATGTAGCGCTCAATATAAATATCGACGAGGATCTGAATTCAAATCACAAAAAGTATGACAAGATAAATGATCGTCAATTAAAATATGTAATTCAAGTATAATTCCAAAGATATATAAATGGATTCTCGTGGCATAAAGATTTTTCGTAAATTTCGACATTATTATATGGAGAGGTCCTCTTGTGGTGGATGCAATTATTTTGAGGTTCCTCATAAGTCCTGATACAATATATGAAAACTTGATACGCGCATAATGAAATTATTTTCATGTCTGTAGAGACTGAAGGATATACGAAAATCCTTGTGAATTTAAAAGAACGAGGAAATTCTTGGTCTTGAAGATATAATCTTCTCCTACTAGGAGACATTGGACTGGGATCAAACACATAATGTATCTAAAAGGGACCCCACGATATGAGTTTATATTATTCTAACAATCACAAATTCCGATCTTGTTCGTTGGCGCCGATGTTGGGTATTTATTTGACCCACACAGCTCGATCTCAAACCGGTTATGTGTTCATATGTGGAGGTACCACCATATCTTGGAGATCTCAGCGCCTCGTAGCTACATCATCAAATCATATCGAGATAATAGCTATTCACTAAGCAAGCCGGTAACGCATGCGTCATGGTCCATGATAATCTCATTAGAGAAAATGTGGCTTGAAATGTGACAAAGTACCCACAATTTTGTCTGAAGATACGCATGCATAGCACAACTAAAGGGAGTGATTCATAAAGGAGATAGAACAAAAGCACATCTCGCCAAAGTTTTTATACACACATGAGCTCCAAAATAATATGACATTTACTGTGCAAAATGTGATCTTGGCTCAAGGGACAATGTAAGGTTAATTTATTCACCAAATCTCTACCAACCGCAATCTCAAGAGATGGTGCGTAAGACGGATGCAAAGATTCAAGGATGTTCTCATTAAGTGAGCATTACGTTGTACTCTTTCCCTTTACGAAGCTTTGTCCCACCGGGTTTTCTCGTAAGGTTTTTAATGAGGCATCCAAATGCGTATCATTAGATATGTGTACTTTTTTCCTTCACTATTTTTCCAATCGGATTTTTCAAGTAGCGCTTTTAACGGCGCACATTATCTATCATATGTATCTGCCTGAGTGTTATAAATGTATTTGTATTATAGTGAATGTCTATAAAAGTATTTGTATTGTAGTGATACAGGTGTTTATATTATAGTGAAAGTCTATCTTTTGGAGAAAAGTTAGTGAGAACTGCCCCTATAAATAATATGCCTTCATTGTATTTCATCCTATCAAGAGAAATAAGAATTTTCTCTTTCTCTCCTTCTATAATATTTTTTGTTCTTTCTTTATTATCAACATAGAAAATTATGTATTATTTCTTTATCTTGATGGTTTGTTTCGCTCGAGTATGAGAGACTCCGTACATATGATCTTTTCTATACACCGTGTGAATTTCTATGGAGCCATATTCCTGTGAGACTGAAAGTAGAGAGGTGTGATCTCATAGCAATTACTCACTTGAAGTCTCTCCTGACAACACTTGCTCTATTGTTGATGTCTTTTCGTCGGTGTGCACCACTTTTTACTTACAAAAAATCTTACTGCAAGAAAGAAGGAAAAAGTAAGTTCCAAAGACACAAAAGTTAAAGAGTATTGGCGAGGAAATGAAAAATAAATACTAACAAGCAATTGAAATGAATAGGGAGAAAGAGAGAGAGGGAAATTAACTAACTTTAGAAACTTGATACTTGACGTTGGTAGGAGGAAATTGTAATTTGGGAGTATCAATTAAAGGCTCAAGCAAAGAAACAATCATTGCTTGCTACTTTTGATCAAATCCACATTTTTGTATGATCTTTTCTTGAAGAATCTGCTTAAAGCTCCATTGATGAATTTCTTCAAGTAATTGTGTTGATGAAAGTTTACACAAAATTATATGTATGCTAGCCTAAGCCTTTTGTCGTGTATCTCACAAGTTGATGACATTTTATTACGCATCTTTGGCTAGGGAACTACTCCCACTCTATTTAATTTTTCTGCTAATAAAATACAAAGACTCTTACATATTAATGGATAATGAATTTTTTTGGCGACTAACCTTAGCTTAATAATATTATTGTTACTGGGCGCTTATGATGGAACAAAGGCTTATTTGCCGATGCGATCACACCGCTAATTGCGGAATGGACGTGCAAGATTCAGTGATAGATAAATTTCATTCTCGAGAGCAAAGACCAAACTGTTCATTTCCAAACAATAATTGTGCAGGATGAAAATGTATATTCGCTCTACTATTGTATCTTTGTGGTAAATATTGCCTGCATTAAATGTACATACTGTACAAGGATGCACGCTTTAATCGATTGGCAGGAGGAGCAAGTTTGCATAATATTATACTACAGTGATGACATTGGGAGGTGTCATAAACTTGAGCTTTTTGATACTTATTTGATTCAATCGCCAAGGTTAGGGAACCCCGAGGTTATTCAATACGAAATAATAGATTTGAAACGGGTTGCTGATGTGTTCACAATTGTTGAGCTTGTTCCAAAAAGAACGACAGTACCTGCACTACCCGCCCGACAAAGCTGAATACGCTTTCTTTTCGCCGTTGAACAAACATCCAAAGTTGAATTTGGTGAGTTATCTATTCAAGACTCAGTGTTTTCTCCGTAAGTAAAATGCGGTGATGATTAAATAAAGTAACAACATTTTAACTACATGTCCACCTCGTTCTTCGTAATAGACTTACTAGCATTGGTGGCAAATTGTGGCGCAATGCGCACACCACCAAACCAAAGTAAGAGGTTTCATGAGGCTATAGTTATGGATACCGTATGTCATTTAGTTGCAATCTAATAAGAATAACAAAATGCGTGTCTCTGAAATTATATATTCAGTGATTTTTTTAATGTTTACTATGGGATGATCTTGTTGGCAATGAAGGAGCTAGCATTACTAAGACAATTGCATGAACATCCTATTATTCTTGCCAAGCTGATAGGTGTCACCGAGTATCGTGGCGGTATGACCATGCCGTTTACTTCTCCCAACACAAGCTTTCTCCTTTTCCCTTTTCCCTCGTTTATCAATAACTTTTTTCTCACGTAGCTTTAAGATTGTCAAGATACACTACTCATTTTAATCAATCCTCTGCATGTGGTGAAGCATCGCACTAACAAATTGGTAAGACATATCTTCTTTCTATCATCGCATATAGCATCAAGGCTAACTACTTTTTACTACTTAGCACCGTATATTCATTGTTTCGACATTTACAGTTTAAAGACAACGAATGAATGTTAATGGCTTACACTTTGAAAACCTCATCGGCATCACCTTCATCGCTAAATCTGTACCTATTGACGATGAAATAATAATTATTTACATTGTCATTATTCCCTACGATTAGCTCATAAACATTCTTCATGATCTTTTTGATATCTTTTATTTTTGTTTGACGTTGTTGCTGTCTTTCACAGTACAAAGTTTCTGGCCGAAGGAGAATATCGATGCCCGATAATTTTCAATTATTTTATATGCTTACATGTTCAGAGTGTAACCATTTTGTGCGAAGCAAAGTGCGAAGAGAAGTTCATTGCTCCACTGTAGATCAACACAAAATATTGGTGCCGAGGTAATAATCTTCACTTATTAGTTACATGATTTCGTGACTTAAAATGTTGTTAATCGATTTATCTTTTCGCTATATCAAGTTACTTTATTACTCTATAAAGAAAGCTAAAAGTTGTCACTACCAAACTACAAACAAAGCTACGATGACAAAAAACCAAGAGGCAAAACAAAATTAAAAAATGTAAGAATGCAAAGCCGGGAAGCTTTTTCCCTTTACTCTTTTTTACATTTCTTGGACCAAATTGAAGCACAAAGATTAGCATCGTATCTCAAAAGTACAAATTTCACCCAAAATCTATCACTTTTCTCTTTATTTTCACTTTAATCCTTTACTTCCTCTTTATTTTCACTTTATTATCAATTTTGTCTTACTGCAATATATAGGTTGGGATAATTGAACTACAAGTTACAAGAACAACAAAGCTCAAAATCAATCTCGCAATGAATATTACTCTAAATCTGATTCCAAATTTTACAATTAATATATATATATCCGCAAAGAAGTCAATTAGACAACCTGGACCAGTAGTCAATAACAACTTTCATCTGTATCACTATCCTCATAAAAGGCTTTAAATAACTACGTTGCAAAAGGGATAATACCATTTTGGGGCTTGGATTATAAACATGTGACAAAAAGAAGAAGGTTTAACTTACATTGTAACTTTTCGCATCTAACTTCTCAATTTATATAAATTTTATAGCTTCCTTATATGCACTGTGCATGATAATGAAGCTACCGAAACTATTCTGCGCAAAGTCAATGTAACTACCTCCATTTTCCAACTTTGTGTTTATAGTTTACCACAATAATCACCGTATCATGATATAAGTAAAGAAAACTTATAGGTATCACCGAGTAAAAATTTATGTTTATTATATATGTGTGGTATGTAAGTCTATTTTATTATGCAGCTTTTTTTAAATTTAATTAGCTTCACTTTGGTAGTATGCCAATGCCATGCCGCCTTTAGTTTGGCCTGCCATGCATGGTTTCAGTGGTTCATCTCAAAATGAAGGACAGTTGAAACCAACTTATTTTCTTGATGTTCAAATGACTATAGAATATTCAGTAACTTTTGAGGGAATCAAATAATAACTATAGATTTCTACAATGATATTCTAGAAACAATTTGATATAATATAGTCCTTAAAGTGCAGCAGGTAGTAATGGAGGTAACTAATATGCTAACTGCTAACTACTTTGAGTACCCATGATTCCCCGAAAGAGAAGACACCATACATTACCAAAAACCAGCTGTATATGAGGAGAGCAACAAAGAAAGGCTTAATGTAAGTGCAAAGGAAAATCAATATAAAAGATTATAAGATCAAGTTGGTCCATAGTTTGGAATAATAACATTCAAATTCAGAAATATCTAATTGTATTTAATATTAACATATAGCTTGACTTAGTTTAAAAATATCTTATAATTTTCAATAATATATTGAAGTTGTCTCGCATTTTAACTTCATTTGATTTCTCAATCAATAATTAGTTGCAGCCATACAGTCTTTTGTATATTTTACCAAATTGGGTGTGACCTATAGCTTCTTCAATTTATGATACCATGATGCCGGAATGATGCTCCACCTAATTTTTTTTCTTCAAATACTCAACCTTCCTCATGAACTTTTCTCAACGTTAAAAAGTTAATAACTATGTTATTAACCTTTATATAATAATTTCGATGTGAGTCTAATTCCAATCTGGGCAGAGTAACTTTGACATTACCGAATTTATTGTGTCACTTTGAGCTTAACATCACAGACGATAAAGGGTCCCACAAAGAATAGTGCTAAACATTAGGTGAAAGGCTAGTTGTCCGTGATGCCTCGAACAAATATATGAAATCACGGAGCATAAGGTACACACATACATTTTGCATCCGTCTCCTCCTTAAATTAGCTACGAACTCCTAATAAGCCTATTCCCCATTTTGCCTTTTCTCTAGAAACGACCACTGCCTATTGCACATATAAAGCAACAACTTGCTCATAAAGTATTCAGCCTTCAAATAGGTAAAGTCACTCTTCGTATCAATGCATCAAAAGCCCTGCACTTAATCATCTCATCGTTGATCGAAAAAGAAGATATGTTTTCTCCAAAATTCTACATTATCCATGCTTTCAGAAGAAACAAGTAAAAAATCGTACTACCCTATCCACTCCCACAAAGAAACAATGAAGGTTAGAAACACAATAAATACTTGAGCGCGCCGGGCTTTCATTTGGAGTGTGACATGTATAGTTGGATTAATTACTACACCAACGCCATAGCCGTACTCGGAATTAACAACATAACACTCTTTTTGTATTTTTGTATGGAAACAATGATACTACGCCTCTCCATGATATAATAGTACACTCCAACATTCCACAACAACCGCAGATATCTACTATCATAAAGAAACGTTCAGATTTTTTGTGTAAATACGTATAAATAGTGTACTTGTGTTTATCTAATATCGAAGCGGTTGTTATTTCTTCGGATTGCAAATGTTTGCCTACTAAATCATGTTCACGTATATTCACAATCCAAGATTAACATCACTCTCTATGAATTATCTTAAAATTAAAATCATTGGGCCCATATGCCAGCGACGCGTTCCTTTACCTAAGATCACTTATAAAGGTGAATAGCACACACTCTAAACACAACATGTGCTTTCTGACATTAACATTTAATTCAACTATATTTTTGTCAATTCAAGATTTTTCATAGTCAGCTTCTTTGTAATAGCTGTAATACATGTAGTTTCATATTTACCATGTTAGGTCTGATGCTTAATTTTTCTATTAATCTTAAGCTTCCCGCAAAGTACGCCATCTCAAAACACTCTTCCTAGGACGCTACTTTCTTTGCATGGTTTTATTCTAATTTTGTACTTCGCTAAATGATGTTGTGAGCTTCTTCTTATCTCGTAAACATATCACAAAGTGTTGTGGAAATTTAATTCGTAATTATTTTGATCTTCCTACTTTGATTTTGATTTACTAATTGTGCTTTCTGCATCGTTTTAAAAAATTCTTAATCGTGCTTTCTATTATTTACTTTTGTATTAGTTTTGTAATCTGGGTTATGCCTTTGCAATTATATTGAGTATTTTTTTTTTGTTTCAGTATTCCTTCTACTTTTGCCTATTTACCTCTTAGTAATTTTTTAAAGTAAATTCTTTTGTGTCCGACTACTTTATGGTTTCGAGTTTTCGCTTCGACAACTATTTTCTTGTGGGTTCTCTTATTGGCATCTTTTGTTTCTTATTGGAGATTTTATAATGTGTTTTAGTTTTCAATGATAAGAGAAGTAATGTAGCTTAAAAGATGTATGAGAAGCTATAATCCTACTGATTGGAGATTTTGAGATGGTTTAATTTGATTCTTCAATTGTATTTCTACAATTTTAGTTAACTAAAAGCAAGAGATGTCTGGTTCAGAAAGCCCTTCAACTTTGATCACCACTTTTAATCGCTTGAAAGCCTTTCAATTTTAGGGCCATTCAATGAGTTTAGATGTGTTCCCGAAACAAAAACTCGAGCTAGTGTCATAAGAAAATAGACCTTCCTAGAAAAACCTTCAATTCTAGAGCCGTAATATTTCAGGGGAATTCCCAAAAACACAAATATTAATTAATCAAAAGTAGTAGGTTAAGTGTTTGATAAAGTTGGCAGAGAGTAAGTGGGAGGAAACAGGGGGCGGTGGTTAAGCCTTCTTAATTACTTTGTTGCTTTTGTTTTACCTTAGAGGTTTTAAAACTTTGAAAATTGGCATACATACGTGTACTATTAGTTATGCTAGCTTCTAAGTTGGGATATATAATTTTCATTATGAGTTGGGTGCAAGAGTGCGAATTATAATATTTCAGTTTAATTTAGCCGATTTTAAATTTTGGCCGGATAGAATTATCCGATTTTTATGATAAAAGATACAAGGTTCATGAAATAAGATGAAATTATGTGTAAGTTGGTTCGAATGAAAGAGAAATAGATGAAAATAGTGTTTTTCCCCCAAAGCTCCGACCTTTTATACAAAGCTAAAAGATTTTCGTGGTTCGCACTCACATGCACAGGATATTTCTGGGTGATTTTGAGAAATAGAAGAAGATATGAAATTAAAATATTGTAGAGGAAATGAACAAAAAATGAGGCTTTGAAAACTTGCAACCAAAACAACTAAAAATACCACGTGAGTGTCACGCCCGCCTGAGGCATGACCGGCACCCGGTGCCCTACTAGACTGGGACTCATTGGTCAATGAGCCTAAACACTTTTCGTGCTAGGTCAATCTAACTTCCGATTCAAGAAAATGTGACAGTTATACAATGTTGTAAATACAGCCTCTCCTAATGACTGTCTATAGCCACCGTAAGTAAACAACAGCCACCTGCAACAACCCAATTAATAGGGAACCTATAAGTGCAAGGCCACCATACTCGTCGTTATTTCAATCAAGCAAAACAAGTGCTAACTTCTACGTGACCAGCAAGGCCACTTACTTACTAATCGAATAAGGCCCCACACGGCTATCATAAACAAATTAAACATACACACGGCTCACACGACTGCATGCCAACTACAAGGAATATACAATCCGCAACCCTCTAAGAATATCCGATAAGATGGTCTGGATAAGGCCCCGACCTATCCATACTGCATAACAAAGAAAAGGAATAAACCTCTACGTTTCAACTCGATGACAAGAGCCGACTTAATTTATGTGTTGGCCGGAATCATGAGAAGATCTACCTCGTCTAACAGTACCGTAGTAAGTAATGCAAAGACCCCAAACGGCGCGCACCGCGGTACCGAGTATGCAAAGCAACAACTAGAAAATAAATTCAAAGATAAGCAATATAACCGATAGAACCGTAATAGAAAGAAATAGATCAGAATCGATCGAAAGTATGAGTTTAAGACTGTCCTCAACTAAGCCGAAAGGAGTGAGTTTGCATCTGCAACATAGCATTTCATCACCGTTTACTCATTACTAACATAACATGGCATAATATAGCATAACATAACATAGCATAGCACACATAAACCTTACCGACCCCCATGTTTAAGTTACAACCAAGACGCAATCTATACCCCTACCCCTAGCCATCCCATCTCCTATAGTAACTATAAGCATCCCGCCAACCCCCGTGCGCACTGGTCCCGACGAACCCCCGACTATAACTGCACTCCAGTTCGGAGACTCCCGACCAACACCCCGGCGTACTCCGGCCATGGGAGTGTATAAAAGCCACTAAGGCAAAATATAGGGAAACTCTGATATCCTATCTTTCGCCCCATGTGGACGCGTGATGCCACTGCAGCGACGTATCCTTGCCTCCGGGGCGGATGAGCCATGCAACCACAACCCTAGGGCGGCTATGAATGCTAGGTAATCCGTACCCCAAAACAATACAACTAAGTCTCAAATCGATACTAATCAGATATCATACATGCCGAAACTAACGGGTAGTAATGCAGTATATATGTAATACATGCCGAAACTGATAAGGGTATATATAATTTCGTCGTACCGTGTTGAATTCGATATCAAACAACATGTAATATTTCGCGAGAATCATGTTACATAACTAAGTTTCCCGGTAAACATGATTTACTATTACTACTATTCTATTTCAAATACTTTACTAGAACTTATATCGTTTATTAAGTTTCGCCGAATACGATAATATCCGACGTACTTTACTAAACACTACGCACTGGCATGTTGTACCTCCGTTTCAAAATTTCATTAGAATTTATATCGTACAGTAAGTTTACACACATGACATGATGTTTCTAACATCATACTAAAACTTATACTAAACATAATACGCGGCTTCAAACATTCTCTATCGGGGCACTTGAACTATTTTACTAGTACCTAACTACTAGCTTGCCGAAGAAACTGGCTTTACATACCTTGTCCGTTAACTTTCGAGTATCTCGGCGTAACTCCGCTAATTTTCAAATATATTTCTCCTAACCGCATTTATATTCATATAATTAGAACTAAATTCATCAGATATTATGGGAAGAAAATACTATTTTGAATATATATAACCCAAACTTTGACTTATCGAAAAACAAACCAAAACTCGCTTATTTCTCAAAGTCCTAAGGGAGAAATACTCTACTTTGTGGGATAGGAGTATATCAACACTAATTTGGATCAATTCCATATACCTTAGCTCGGCAGGCAACGATTCGCCTGGCCGACTTCACGAAACTAACGTAGAACGCTCCCCTCGCACCTTACTTCACTACCCAAGATTAATTCGAGTTTGGAACGCGTTTAATAAATACAAACGGAAGAAATTTCAAGCAAAACCTTCGTCCTCTCGTTTTCCTTCGTGTTTACCGGAAATTATGTAATGAAAATGAAATAAAAACCGAAGTGGGGGGCTTTATATATTTCAAATGTTAACCTCACCTCCGCGTGGCACGCTGGCCATCACAGCAGGTGAGCCCTCCATGACACGCTGGGCCATCGCGAGGGGGCCTCACTCTGTGCCTCCTTCAAGATGGTTCACGCGGACGCTTTGTTCGGTCTTTTCCGACTTTTTTCTAGCATGAATGACATTCTAAAACTCTTAACCACATGCTGGTCAGCCATCTAAATGTCAAGAATTTAAGGGGTGTAACAAATGAGATGGGAATAAAGTACCATTTTTGTGAGAATATTTATAAAGGTAGAAATCAAGCATGGGAAGAGGCTAAGAGTATCGTGTGAGCCGCCGATGCATATGTGTAAGAAAAGCCGATACCAAACTTTCCTTACATGAAATCTTTATTCTTGGGTTGGTTTGAACCATTGAAAATGTCATAGTCAAGTGGAGCGTAAGTTGTATGGATAAACGTAAGAATCCACGGGCTTATGCTCCTTTATTGATCAATTGCCTACCGAAATGATGGCTATGACTTTAATGCAAAGTTAATGTGATTACTAATATTGAGTGGAGGAACTCCATAGTTTTGTGAAAGATTAAACCGTTTCCTATCAGGTTTAGTGTAATTTCTCATATAAAATTATTATCTTTAAAAATATAATAGTATATGGACTAGACAATTATTTGAAACACGTAATAAAATTATAAAGGCATCTCCTGGGGAAAATGGAAGAAGGGTTTTCACATTTCTTTTCGACCATCGTGAGTTGAACCGAAAATTCTAAAGATTTTCCAAGAGAAAAAAATAAATGCATGTCTCATAATGTTACTTATGATATGTGAAAGCTTTTTTAGTTTCCATATACATTTTATTGAGTCCAAATATGTGCATGTCATGCGTATAAACATTGTGTTCTTATATGTTCTTTTCTTTTGGATGAATGCAAAGCTAATAACTCATTATTGAAATAAATATTCTTCTTATAGCTCTCCATCTTCTATCTTGTGCGTATTAATCGAGAACGCTAGCTTGAGCAATATTTTCTACCGCACTTATATACGTTGGATACCGGAATTTAAAAATAAATTACAAATTTATCTACAATATCTAACATAATTTTGTTCATGTTGGGCCCGGGCAACACCCGAGCTATCTCATTTAAAATAATAAAGATGAAAATGTACATTTTGTGTGAATAAAGTTTTTTCCTGGCAACACAATCAGCAATGACGCCTATTGAATTCAATTATAACATGTGGCAACAAATACATAAGGAATAAAGTTCAATTTCTCCTCAAAATAAGAAAATGACCATGTCCTAATTATGATCGGCATCCGCTAATACCATCCATTAGTCAAACTGCTTTCTCATACACTAAACCTTTTCTAGGGCAACAGATAAAATATGTGCAACTCCAAACGCATCAATAGTCTTTAACAATAAAGTAATTATCCAACCAAAATCATATTTTAATTTATAATAAAACAAACTATCACTTAAATATGTATCTCTAGCCCAAATCCGACACTAAGATCACGGAGCTTCTAAAAGAACTTTACATATATATATATATATATAAAGATTTTTGCAAAGCCTACTAATAATGTGGAGGCTCACCTCAACAACTAGATCAACTCTAGCTATCTCATCGACATATTAGCCGGGCCACCACAGTATCCCGCATGGACATGCTGCAAGGAGGAGTTATGTATAAATAAAACCTAGTAATGTCTTTGACCCGCCACTTTAGTATCCCTAGAACAAGTGTTATAAAATACAACCACACAATGAGCACATGAATAATATGCACACAATAAATTTCTTAATGTAATACTCAAGTAAAGTCCAAAAAATGTTCAACAAGAACGCTATAAATGTCTCAACACAATACACACTTAGGACTTGTCATATGACAAAGAAAGAGATCAACCTAGCACCCTGCTAGTCCTGCGCATATGTAATGCCCCAAAATATACTATGACAAAGATAGGTATGCTCCATCATCTTTAACCTCAGAATTTCATTAGCTAATCATTATGTCTTTAATTAATTCTCAATTCAAATATTTTTCCTTCCCTCATTTTTTTAATCCCCGTAATCATTTAGCCGATAATTAGCCCTTGTAATTAAATCATGAAACCTAAGTTGCATTAGTTTAAGAAGAAAAAGTGTTTTCCACCGTAGTATTTGGCACTGATACTTTGAGCGTATTCTACCGCTCTACCAATCATTGCCAACTTAATAGTACCCTCTTAATAAAATACACAATGTAATTATATCTGTAAAATAGATTAGATAAATCTCCGTAGATTCGACTATGGACCTTAGCTACGCTTCGTTTCTAGAACTCTAAAATTATTCTCGCGTCACGTTGTTTTCTTCAAAATAAAGAAAGCAGCTTCCTAATTATTATTATTTTCAAACTTTTAAAGGCAAGGGACTTAATATAAGAAACGGATCGGGCCCACCCTTTTAATTATTTATTATTATTTGCTAAAAGACAAAAATTACCCTTAATTTAATTCTGGGTTGTTACATTCCCCCACTTAAAATAACCTTCGTCCTGAACGATTCTAGAATCATACCGTGAAGCACAATAGATGAGGATATCTATCTAACATGTCCGCCTGACCCCAAGTATCCTCCTGGGCTGGATGATTTTGCCACAACACTCTAATCAAGCAACCTTCTTCAACCTTAATTGTCTCACTTGCCTATCAAGAATAGATATCGAACCCTCCTCATAAGTCAAATTCTCATCAAGTCTACATCCTCTAGTCGGATCTTATGATCATTATCATGAACATATCGCCTAAGAATGGAACATGAAACACTCGGAGAACAATGTACAATCTCGTAGATAAAGCAAGTCTATATGCCACCAACTCGATCCGATCCAAAATCTCATAAGGGCCAATGCATCTAGGACTTAACTTACCTTTCCGGCCAAATCTCATAATTCCTTCATAGGGGAAACTTTTAAAAATACCTTCTCATCATCATGAACTCCATATCTTGGACATTCTTATACGCATAAGACTTTGTCTACTTTTGTGAAGCCGTCTTAAGTCATTCCCTGTGATCAATGCAACTTTCTCCAAAGCTCAAGTTAAACTAAATTCGGACCTAATAATTGTGCTTCGCTAGGTTCAAACCATCCAACTCGGTGAATGACACTCGCGATCATATAGAGCTCAACGACGTATCCGTATACTCGATCTGTAGCTATTATTATGGGGTAACTCCGCCAAAGGCAATTGATCATCCCAATGGCCAACAAACGAATTGGTAATAAGCTCTAAGCATGTCCTCCAAGATCTCGAATAACCCGTTTAGACTCTGGCTCCATCGCTTGCGAATGAAAAGCCGCACTCAACTCGACTTGAGAACCCAATGACTTAAAGATTCCAAAACTCAATCAATCAAAATCTCGATCAAATATTATTTAAATAGGCACACCATGAAGTTGAACTATCTCAATGGCTAAATATCTACTAACTGATTTGAGGTATGAGTAACCCGAATCGGTATGAAATGTGTTGACTTTATGAGTCTCGCTCCACAATCACCCAAATTGAGTCAGGAGCCAAAGTACTTTGCAAACTCCAACAACAAAATTCATAGTAATCATCTCCCACTTCCACTGAATAATCAAGTTTTGCATTACTCCTGTGTTTTTCATGTTCATACTGACTTATTGACAATTTACGCAACTAGTCACATGCTTCAAAATATCTACCTTCATACCCTTCCACCAATACAATCAACGCAAGTCTTTGACATTTTTGTAGCACTCCGGGGTGAATAGAGTATTGTGAGCTATGAGCCTCTTCAAGAATCAATCAAGCCATCACCCACAATGGGAATACACAGCTTACCATATCGATGAAGCATGCCCTCACCATCAATAGAGGATGACTTAACACCCCCATTTTGCACTTGATCTCGTTAGCCTGGGCAAGGTAGGTATCTTCATATTGGCGTAGTCTTGATTTGTCCAACTAAGGACGACATACACCACCATACTCCGCAAGTATCTTGTACGACATTGTGTGATCAATTCGAACTCCCTAATTGGCCAATGCCCAATATCTATAACCGTAGATCGTTTTTCAACAAAGGAACTCGGCCAAACTACCCATCTACTCAAGGAATTCGCCACCATATTCGCCTTCCCAAGGTGATACAAAATGGTAAGATCATAATCTTTAAGTAATTCTAACCACCGCTGTCTCTCCTGTATTTAGATCTTTTTCTTCTTAAAGGTATTATAGACTCTTAAGTGATTCATATAAATTTCACATGGCTCACCATAAAGATTGTGACGTTTAGGTTTCAAAGGCAAATACGATTGCAATAATTCCAAGCCAAGGAAGCCTGGATAATTCTTCTCATGAATCTTTAGTTGTCGAGACGATATGTCGCCACTTTACCATTTTGCATTAAGACACAACCCAATCCGACTCGAGATGCATCATAACAAATGGTGAAACCACCCTCCGTTGTAGGTAACGTCAAAATCGGAGTTGTAGTCACGCGCTTTTAATTTCAAAACCTCTTCACATCCATCAAAAACCATTAGAATACTACCTTTCTAGTTAAACGTGTCAATGGAGCCGCTATCTTTGAGAAGCCCTCCGCAAGCCTTCTATAATATCCAAATTAGTCCTAAGAAGATGCGTAACTCGTAGGAGTACTAGGTCGAGGCCAATCTCGAATCGCTTCAATCTTCCTTGGATCAACTTGATTCCATCGTGACACTTCATGGGAAACCCAAAAGGAAACCGTGCCAACCAAACTCACATTTCGAGAAATTGGCAGCAAAGCTTTCGTTCTAAGTGTTTGTAGCACAACTCTCAAGTGCTGTTCATGTTCGGCCTCACTCCGAGAGTAGACCAGTAAGGTATCAATGAACACAATCACAAAATGGTCTAAGTATGGCTTGAATACCTAATTCATGGGTCCATAAATGCCGCTGCATTAGTTAACCCAAAAGACATCACCAAAAATTCAAAGTGCCTATATCCGGTCCGAAAAGCTATCTTAGAGATATCCATGGTCTTGATTCTCAGCTGATAGTAACCTGATCTCAAGTCAATTTTGGAAAAAGTGAGTAGCACCTTTAGCTAATTGAATAAATCATCAATAATGGTGGCAACAAATATTTATTATTGATTGTAGCCTTATTCAAATTCAGTTCGTAGTCAATGCACATTCTCATTGTGCCATCTTTTTTCACAAATAACACAAATTGACCCCAAGGCGATACACTAAGCCCATGGAACCCCTTATCAAGTAGCTCTTAGAGTTGAACCTTCAATTCTTCTCAACTCGCACTGAGCCATAATACACAGGAACAGAGATAGGTTGAGTCCTGATCTAAATCAATGCGAACTCAATTTCTCTCACGAGGTGGCTCCAGAGTACCTTTCTGGGAACACATCATCAAATTCTCTAACAACAAGAACACCGTCGATAGTAACACTCTCTCGGCTTCGAGTATCACGAAAGGTAGAAATAAAACTCAAACACCCATGATTAATCATTCGACGTGCCTTTACATAAGATATTATCTTTCTTGGGTCACGTGAGTCATGCCTTTCCACACTAAAGGTGGTTCTCCAGAAAATCAAAACGTATAAGCTAGCATAGCACAAACTAAAGCATAACATGATGACAACCAATCCATATCCATAATCACATCAAAGTCGATCATCTCTAACTCTAGTAGATCAACTACTATGTCCTTGTCCCGAATAGATATTACACATTCTCTATATACTCTATCCACTATTAAAGTCTCCCCCACGAAGTCATAACCATATATGGCACAATAAGAGACTCAACGATGCATTCTAAGAACATAGCAAAAGATGGAGATACATACGAATACGTAGAACCGTGATCAATGCAGCATATGCCCCATGAGAGTTGATAATGATAATACCTCGTGACTACTACATTAGATGCCTCGGGAGCATCTTGTCTAGCCATAGAGAAGAATCTCTACACCCACCCGCTCCCTATGCAATTCGTGCACCCCGTCGACCCGTCCACGCAGCACTCACACAGCCGTCCTAGTTGGCGAGCCCGAGTATGTGTACTCGTAGTCGTTCCTCGCAACCGCTTCGTAGCCTAACTAGTACTGCATCTGTCTCTTAGGATAATATTTATCAATGTGCCCCGTCCACCACAAATAAACAAGCCCTTTCTCGGGTCCAAAGCAATTCTACCATTATGAAATCTACTACAATTAAATATCTCGATGCTTGTCTGGATCAAGGAACTGCGTGCCCTTCCTCTATATCTCGTGTTGACCCCTGTAGCTAGATAACCACTCCTAGAAGACCGCACCACCGACTAACCAGTTGGGTCTCAGATTGCCAAAACATGGAAAACTACTCTTACCCCCCGCATGGAGCACCACTAAACCTCATGTTACGCGCCTTTGCTTTCTCTCTCAGCTCTTTCCATTTCTAAATAGGTCTCAAAATGGAGAGGAGTGTCAACCACATTTGAATAGGTACCACCTCACATATCTCGTATCACAAGACCACGATAACAATGTTCAAGTCCATCCACGAAATGCATCACCTTCTCCTGGTCTTCAACCAAAAATGAAACATATCTCGGATAAATCAATGAACTTAGCCTCGTACTCTCAGAATCGCGCGCAGCCCGACGCAGTTATCGCACCACGCCTCATGTCGTCTTACTCAATGGAATGAACTATCCTTAAACATAAAGGGACATTCCGAAGAAAGCTTTCAAGACCGTATATGGCCGCTTGGAATTCCTAGTTATGTCTTTTGGGCCAACGAATGCTCCCACAAAGATTTCATGGACCCGATGAAAAGCATTTTTAGACCGTACTGACTCCGTCGTGATAGTGTTCAGCTGATGACATTCTGCATATTCTCGCCGTATGCACTGCCACCGTAATCATTTACTTGACAAGGTCTGCATTCCTCTGTGGCCGTCAGCTGTAATGCCAAGTTCTCCAAATATGAATTCGCCGAACTCGCAGCGCTTCTTGGGGCATATCAAGGCCTGATGCCGGTATACAGTAGACATGCGTAAAATAGAGGTAATAAAAACATGGCCTGGGACCTACCACTCCGACCGGGGTCCAAGTTTTCCGATTAAGAGAGATACTATAGAAGATTTGCTAGCTGATTCTCCACCATAGCGGCACCACCGACTAAGCTAACGCAGTAAAGCAAAGAAAGTTTTAGCTGACAGAGGCATGAGCAGTTTCCAGGAATTGAAAGACAGATTAACTCTGCCGCCTAAGTTATTATTCAAAAGGTACTGAGGCTTATGCTAGTATTACGATGCTTCGTATTGGGTTGGGATATGTGTTGATGCAAAGACGGTAAAGTGATTGCTTATGCTCTGGGGACAGCTTGAGGAAACACGAAAAGAATTATCATACCTATGACCCGGAACTAGCCGCAGTGATCCACGCCCCTAAAGCATGAGACATTACCTCGTACTGCCGCTTCGTGTGGATATTTTCACCCCACTATAAGAGATTGTAGTATATTTTATCCTAGAGAGAGTTAAATTTACTATAATGGCCACTGGTTGGAATTGTTGAAAGATTATGATGTAAATATTCGTATCACCTAAAGTGTAGCTAACGTAGTGCGTATGCCCTCGCCCGCAAATCTAGCTGTGGGAGTTTGTGTACTAAGTACTCAACAAAGGGGAGTTGCTTAGAGAGAAATACACCAATTATCCAGCTTAGCCATTTGGTGTAGCGTAAATGCAGAACAACATAACGGTAATTCGTAACACCGCCGTGTCGTCATTAGTTGTGGAGGTAAAGGAACTAAGAATATAAAGATCCTGACCTCGGTTCAACTAAATACGTAGTTCAGCAAGGGAAAGCGCTGCATTTTCAGTAACTAAGGATGAAGTGTTACATGTATGGGCCGCCTTTGTGTTCCGTATATTTCAGGGCTTGCCAGCGATTATGAGTGAGGTACATTACGCCCGCTATTCTCTCCACTGAGTGCGACAAAAATGTACCTACGATATCAAAGAGATCTACCGGTGGCCCGTATGAAGAGGAAATAGTGTGACTCTAGGCTCAGTTGTCCCGATCGCCAACAAGTAAAAGCGAAACACCGTAAACTAGCATTAGCCTGTGACATAGTTGTACCCTCTCGGAAGTGGGAAGCAAAGAACATGGATCTCCTCAGAGCAGGATTACCCATACTGCATTGCATATGGGATTCAATTTGGGTAATTATTGACAAACCGACGAAATCAACTCATTTCCGCCAAGAAAATCTACTTTCCTCAAGATTACTTCAATTGTATATCGGAAATAGTTAGATTACATGGTGTTCCAAGATCTATTATCCGTGACAGAGGAACACAATTTCATAAACTAGATTTTTGCGCTCATTTCGTAGAGGTTTGGGAACACAGACACTTGAGCACAACATTCCACCCGGCAGACGGGATGGATGGTGGAACACTATTAAGACGCTTGGTGATATGCTACAGCGTGTGTGCTGACTTCTGAGGTAGCCGATGAGCATTTATCGTTGATTGGAGTTTGCTTATAACAATAGTTGTCACTCAACTATCCGTATGTCGCTCTTTGAGGCATTGTATGGGCAGAAATGTACATCGTCGTGGGCTTGGTCGTTTGAGGTAGGAGAGTTAGCGCTGTTTGGGTCGGATTATTATTCACGGGCCAAAGGAAGGTAAAGCGTATCGAGAACGCCATCGACCGCTCGCAGCATCCATAAATCAGCAACATGTGCGCAAACTGAATTTAATGTGAATGATTGATATTTTTGAAAGTATCTACGAAAGGGGTGATGAGATTCGCAAGAAGGGTAAACTTGCATCTGTTAGTTCGTTGGGCCTTACGATTCAAGTGAGAATAGGCCAAGTGGCATACGACTTGAACTTGCCTGCACTGCAGTCCGTTCATCTAGTTTTCCACGTGTCTATGTTGAGAAAGTATATAGGGGACCCTTCCGTAGTTGTCCTGGCCTAGGATGTCCAGGTTACGGAGAGTCGGGCTCATGACGCAGGTTCCAGTGTATATTAGATGCATACATCTGGCTGCATTAAGAACTAAAGATATTGCTTCTATCAAGGTAACAAGTGGGCGTAATAGGAACCGAAAGGAGATGACCCGAAGCAATATAAGACATGAAAGTTAGATATCCTAACTTATTCCAAGCCTAATCGCTTGAGAGGTATGTTAGAATTGTTATCATATGAAATGCCTTATATTACACGTATAATGAGATAACCGACTCTAGACATTTACATGGTGACATATAGTATTAGGTAAGTGAGTACCGTATTGACTTTCTTTTCTACATTTCGTGCTTCTTGAGATAGTCCAGACATGTGAGACTCGCCGAAATTTTTCTAGAATAAGTTAAATAAGTTGAACTTCTTGCAAGTAGAAGTTTACATTCAAGGACGAATGTTCTTAAGGGGGGGGAGAATGTTACACCCCGTGAAATTCTCAACATGTGTATGGCCTATTGGCATGTTTGTTAAGAGTTTAGAATGCCATGCAGCTAGAAAAGGCTCCGGAAAGACCCGATAAGTGATGAGAATAATCATCTGCAAGAGGAGGCCGGCGACTCCTCCGCGATGGCCCGAGTGTCACGGAGGCTCACCTCCACGATTGACAAAGGTGTCACGGAGGCAACCTCCGCAATACACAACAAGTGGACACGGCGCGGGGTGCAAACCCAAGTATAAAAGCTCTCCAAAACTTCTGATTTTATTTTATTTCCTTATTACATAATTTCCGCAGGCACGAGAGAAAATAGGAGAACGAGGATTTCCCTATAATATTCATCCGATTATGCCATCAAACGTGGTCCAAACTCAAATTAACTCTAGATACCGAGGTATTAAGCAAGAAGAGCATTCCTACGTGGGTTTAGTTTCGCAAAATTCGGCTCTGAGAATCCTGCTACCGAGCTAAGTTAAGGAGAATTGTCAAATTAGTGCCTAATATACTCCTAGCCTCTAAAGTGAGTATTTCTCCCATCTGGACTTCCGAGAAATAGCGAGTTTTCTACCGTATTTCGATAAGCCAAAGTTTTGGATATATATATATTAAAAGTGTTATCTTCTTCTAGAATATAGATATATTTAGTACTAATTGATATATATATATATATGGATACAGTTGGAAGGAATAGCTGAATATTGGTCGAGTTATGCCAGTTAGCCGGGATAGCCGACAATCGAGGTATATAACGCCGCTTCTTCTGGCAAGTTAGTAGTCCCAACATGGTAACATAGCTCAAGTGCCGTAGAGTATTTCGTAAGTCGCATATTATGTTTAGTATAAATATTAGTACAATATTGGAAGCATCATGTCATATATAGCGTGAAACTTATTAGCACGATATAAATTCTAATATAAAGTGTTAAAAATTGTATAGCATGCCCAAAAGATGTGATTTAGTGAAGTATGTTAGAATATTATTGTGTTCAATAAACTTAGAAAAGTAATATAAGTTCCCGTAAAGTAGTTTCGTAAATAGAATGGTAGCCTAAAATGAAGTTTAGAAAGCATGTTAGAAATAGTAGATTATGTTACTATGAAACTCAGTTATACAACATGATTCCCAAAGAAAAAAACTATATCTTGTTCAAGATTAGACTCAAAGACAGATGACAAGATTGCATATATACCATTATCGGGCCAGTGATGCATTAAGTACATATATATCACTATCATTAGTTTTAGCATGTAGTATATACGTACACATTATTGACACTAGTTCAGTATATGGTATACGTAGTTAGTATTACTAGTTGAGACCATTGTAAAAAGTCATCCATAAAGACTTCAATGGTGTCCTCCACCATGTTAGAAAACATGGATATCATGCAATAAAAAGGGAAGGCGCATTACATTATCGGCATCCCTTGAAATCAAATGTACCATATGGACAGAAATTGGTTTTTTCTGGTCTTTGAGGGCTATATATATTTTATTGTACCCGAATAACCATCAAGAAAATAGTACCATACTCTACCCGCAAGTTTGGCTTCAGTATCTCGATCCATGAATGGCATAGGAAAGTGACCTTTCTGAGTCTAGTGGTTTAACTTCCTATAGTCCATGTATACTCAACTAGGTGAATGGCCTTGGCGTAATGAGCTCATTGTTAGCATTTGAGACCACCAGATTCCTTCCTTCTTTGGCACGCATCGAACCGGTTCACTCCATTTGCTTTCAAAGAATAGTGGTAAACCACTTGCATCTAACCACACTTTATGATTTCCTTTCTGACCACCTCTTGCATGTGAGGATTCAACCTACGTTGATGCTCAATACCAATAACTGCCTGCCGTGATCTGAGTGTGTGCATATACTGGATGGGATCCCCTATAATGTCTCAATGGTCCAATCTAATGGCTTTTATATCTCTTCTAATGGATACCAAAGCCTCCACTTTCTATTCCTCCAAGTTAGCTAAAACTATGATCAATAAAGTGTTTTCGATCCGCAAAAATACATACCATAAGTGAGATGGGAGTGCTTTGAGCTCTAATACTGGAGGATCCTTAATAGATGCCTTGGTCGGGGTCACCCGATTCTTCAAATCAAGATCCACCTTTGGAGCATAGGTGGCGACCCCACACCAAGAAGGCATTAACAATCTCCTCACCCCCATAGATCTACTTAGCATCAACATTCATCAAACTTGTTGCTAAATCCTCAATAGTCACTAGCTCATCAATGGGCATGATTGGAAGCTCAACTTCCACAACATCAATCACTAAGACCACCCGATGTTATTTGGCAGTCATGGATCGCATACATTAAATGTCACTTCTCATTGTTCAAATAGAATTTCTTGGCCTGGCCTCCATGTCTACAAGAGCACGTCCGGTGGCGAAGAATGGTCGCCCGAAGATAATGGGGACCTCAAAATCATTCTCACAACTAGAATGACTAAGTCACCAAATATAAAGGACTCTACCTTCACTAGAACATCACAGAGAATTCCCACCTGACTTTTCACCGCGGCAATCTATCACCAATAGCCGCATTGTAAGGCTTGGGGGCTCCTTGCAGCCCAACTGCCTAAACACTCGCTAACGACATCAAGTTTATACTAGCACCTGCATCACATAGCGTCTAGCAAAAATTAAAGGCTCCAATAGTGCACGCTATGGTGAAAGCTCCGTGATCTTCATTTTTCTACACAAGAGAATGGGACGCTATTGCACTACAATGGTGTAAATTATCAGCAGTTCCAGAAGTTTCAGCTGCTCTCTTTCTAGTGACAAGGTCCTTCATGATCCTAGTGATAGCTTCTAGCATCTTCTCAAGTGCCTCGACTACGGGATGTTTGTTCGGCTGTCTCGGATGATCACACGCAAAGTGCACGGGTCGGACTCGAGTAGTAAGTTTGGCCTAAGTAAGCTAAGTATCGATCCCACAGGACTGGACTACGGGCAAATCTACTCAAGTGTCAATTAAATAGAACTCTAAAATGCATAACAATGTAAAGAAAGTTTTTATTTTATGGTTTTAATTTTATACTAAGTCTAAAATGAATATATAGTTTGAGTCTGAACTATGAATGTGAGCATGCCGAGGCTAAACGAACATGTAGAGAAATTAATTATCGATACAAGTTGGTTAATCTTTTCTTCGGTTGCTAGTCGGAACTTATGCCTATGAATTAAAACTCTCGTATTTAACCCAACTTAAGAATCATGAACCTTCCACCTACATTTCGTGATAAGAAGAAATTCATGTTCTAGCCATACAAAACCGATTCCATAATTTGATTAATACGACTTTCGTGTATATTTATCCCGAAGGTAAATCAATTCTCAATTTTCCCAAAACTAAGAAAAGATCATATCCTATTAATTCACAACTTTCCAATTTCGTGCTCTCTCTCGAAAGTGAAACCGCACTTTTTAGATATACACAACATTGGCCAAACATTAATGCAGTAAGAACAAGAATTAATAGAACAACCATGGAAGAAAAGATTAAAAACCAAATGATCAACAATCACATTTCAATACAATTGTTCTTAACCTCGACAAGAAGTGAAATTAGCCACTCATTTGTGGATTAAACATCATTAAATGAGTGTAAATCATACAAACAATTGAATGAAAGGAGAAAGGGATAGAGAAAACCCTAAGAATTTTCGTCCTCTCAACCGCTTGTAACCCACGTTCTTGCTCCACCAAGTCAGAATAATTAAAAATGAACCTAAGTATTCTATTTATACTAGTGGAAATTTTTCCCGAATAACAGCAACGTGTCACGGAGTGCATCAGAAAGTACTTCTCCGTGACATGGTGCAAACACGAAAGCTCTCGGAATTTGGTCGTCCCGTATTTATCCCCAACGTGGACACGGCATGCAACGCGAGCTTGCCCAATGCGATACCCGGGCATTTAACGCACCTTCACCGGAATGTCAAGTTCCAGGTACTAGGTCCAACGCGTTTTCACGTACGAACGCCGACCTTCTCCGCCGAATTGTTGCCAATTTGATCCTCCGAATGTAATGCAATCTCGCGATGGCAAGCCATGGACACGTGCCCATCGCGGAGCCCCTTAATCATTGCTTTCCTTGGCATTTCCTTGCTCGCTCTCGATTCAATTTCCGATTCCTCCCAACATGCATCTTAGCTTCATAAACCTACATTTTTCCTGCAAAACAACGCTAATCATGTTGGTTAGTATAAATTCCATATTTCTACAATTTACATGAGAATGTACAAATATTGTTAGATAAATGAGATAAAACGACGCATTTGAGTATCACTTGGGCATATAAATATGCCCAAGATCAATGTTCACTAACAACTATTTCAACATCGAAATAAATTTGTGATACTTCCCATCTTCGACCTTCTTCTTCAGCCTCCATGAAAGTGGGAGGAGGCTTAGAATAGACATGATCTTGGCGAAGTCCCTCCTTATACTTTCCTTTTACACCCATGCTCCTCCCGCATTACTAGGAGCCACATATCCATGGGATCATCAATCAAAATTTTCTCCTCGGAGTCCGCCACCTTATCATCATCAATTACCACTGGCTCAACTACCTCATTGGTCACAACTGGCCCCTGAGGATCAATCAGCATGCCTTCCCCACTCCTAGTAGTGACCGCCATGGCAAAGGATTCGGGACATTTTTAGGATTTGAATCAGACATAGGAAGTGTGCCTCTTCTCGCCTTCCGTTCATAGCAAATGCGACATCCGACTAAGCCGTTTCTCAATATGCTTAAAGGCAATGGCACGTGGATTCACCTTTTGGTTCATCCTGCAAATATCATCTCAAAGTTCCTTAAAATGGCCATTTGTCACCTCCATCTACTTTAGTACCTTTGACAACATTTCTTCCACCCTAGAACACTGTCTTCCGGCGCACGGTTCCTTGGAGGAACATATAGACTGTCGTCATTTTTGTACTCTCACACTTTTTCCAAATACCACCATTGTCTCCGCCTCTACCTCCTAATCTTTGTATTGGCCCTATTGTAATTGTTATCTCGTAGTAGTTTCACCTTGGTTCCCTAACCTTGATGCCAAGAGTCTTAGTTAGACCCTTGTGTGTTAGTCCTAAACCCGCCCCTTGATCATTCGTATAATTGGCTTCCTCCTCGGATTCTGATTCGCCTCCATCATTTTTCAGGCCTTGCCCCCGAGAACCCACAAGATCACCTTTTCAGCCCGAATTTACAAATGCTGAAAGCAGCCTCATTGTAGTTTTGACCCTTAAAATATCCGGTCTCGCTCTTTCATTCTTCGCTCCGTGCATACTCTACCGCATGGGCACAAACCTGCTTCCAATTCTCGCGTGTTTGCGTGATTGGTTTTGGTTATCCTATCAAGGACCTCAACAAATTTTCAAGATAAGTATGGCTTATGAATGTTCCGCTAGAGATAGTACGCCCACCGCCTTAGTGTTAGCATTCGGATACTTATAGAATACCTCCAATAATGTATCATCCTGTGGATCCTATAGTCGGGCACCTTTTGATCTTTTATTGAACCACAACCATATCTCGTTAAGTGCTTCAAAATTCAACCGCCCGGTTGTAGATTTCATCTTTCACTACAATGCTCAGAAGGTGGGAAGAATTCTTCATGAAAGGCTCTTAAACTCCCCCCAAGTAGTGATGGAATCGCTCGGGCAATTATTCAACTACGCATTGCCTCACTCCCTAGTGAAAAGGAAATAACTCACTGACAGATCCCGACTCACTCTTGCCATTTGTATGCTTTGTGCATACTCCACAAATTTGTCAAGTGAGTATGTGCATCATCGATGAACCGCAAATATCCCTTTCATGTCGAAAGCAAATGGATCAATGCACTGTAATATCAAACTTTGCCCTAAGGCAAAGGGGAGGGACACAGCTCAGCCGGCACTTGCCTCATCAATACGCATCATCATCATCTTCAAAGTACAAAAAGCCCTCAACATCTCGGGACCTTCGTTCCTTCTAGCTAGCTCAGCCGATAGCTGGCGTTGCCCTTCAACAGCCTCGTCTTCGCTCTATCTCGTACTCGATCTTGTTCCTTAGCCAACATTCTTGCTATTGCTTCTTCCACTGTCTCTTTCCCATGTACGTTGGCCATTTTCCTTAGATTCCAGCAGTGCTTGTTCAAGTTCGTGAGCAATTGGAAATCCAGATATTTTCCTACTCCTAGTACTAGGCATGCACGAAGTTGAGACTCGTTAAGAACAAACAACAAAGAAAAAATAAAAAGTTTCTAATTTATTTGATAAATGGTTGTTAAATACAACAATTAACAAAAGCCTAAGCCATATTCCTCGAAAGAATGGTGCCAAAATTTGATGTCAGCTCCAAATTTATACCTCATAAATGAGATATAAAGCGCTTGATGCTTCAATATAGAACCCAAACTGTGGTTGGGGCCGAATCCCCGAGGAATATGATGAGAACTTTCTAGTTAATGCGTTGAGCTAATACTATCGGCTTACTTATTTCCTAGGGGGAGGTTTAAAACACAAAATAATGAAAAGTAGTAAAACTAATGAGTAGACTCTTGATTTAATTTCGATTGTATTCAATAAGTGAGTTGGCTAGGATTGTGTTCCCCATGACTTCATAACCACAAGACTTTTTATACTAGTGATCTATTCTGGTGTTTAGCATGCAATATCGGCAAGTTAAATTCACCTAACTAGTTGGTCCCCAATCCAGATGATTATCACCATGCAATCTTGATCCGATTGGTGTATACTTAACTAACCCTTACCCTAAATATTGGATTAACTATTCTTGGAAAAGGTCAAGCTATTAGATGAGGTTTGATAGTCTCAAATCTCTTTGTTAATCCCTTCCCATTCATTACTCCCTTGATTCGGTGAGTAAGAATAAAGCAAATTCTAACGTTGGCAACCGTTAAGAAGCAATTACAACGAATGGAAAAACAATACATTTACGAACTCCATTCAAGATTCACTAAGTATTTTTACCTATGTGTGTTAATTCATCATGGTTCCTGACGAATTTACCTATGAGTTTAGCTACTCATAATTGAATAATCATAATTACAAAATATGGAAGAAATCATAATTGCAACTTACAAAGACTTCGTGAGAAAAATCATCAATTGAATAAATCACCAAAACCAAAGAATAAAACTCCAATGTTGTTTTAATCCACCAAAACCAAGAACAAAATTACAAACCTTTGATTCTTGCACTGAATGGTAGCCAACAACACCAAAAATGCTCAAAGTCGTAAAATAAATTGTACTCTAAAAATATACCTAAATAAAGTACTTATAGTTTTAAACAAAATCTTTCCTAACTAAAAACAAAATCCAAGTCGGGCAAAGAGGCCGCCAAGTAATGACTCGTTAGGGTCTCCTAAAGGGCTAGGCATTCCTTATCAAATCGCCCTAGAAAACTTCTCCTTTCAAGGTGACGGTAACCTAACGACTCTGTCGTGGAAAGGCATGAGTCCTTAGGTCCCTCGTGGCTATATAACACAAAAACTTCCAATGTACTTGACAGGTGCTCACAAGATCTCATGACAAGTCGTCAAGTCTCCCACGACTAAGTCCTTCATTGCATCCTTGATCGGGGCTTCTTTTCATCAATTTTCCGCCCCAAATTCTCACAACTATCACAATGAATCATTACCAAATGTAATCAGTCATGCCTTCAACTCATTATACACATCGGTTTCATGCACTTAAAACTTGATATTTTCCCACAACTCCAGAACGAGTCATCCAATGAGACGACGACTGCTACCTCCGACTAGCGGTAATTGCCACTTGGTATAATTTTTTCCTTACTTTTCCCATCTCACATTCCGAACCTATTTTACTGCAACAATCTTCCAACAAAACACCTTATATCCAAATAAAACATATACCCGAAATATGTATATCTTCTTAGTTTTAAGCGTCAAAAGTGTCGTAATATCACTGACATCAAGCAGTCCATGGTAATGAAGATTAGCATATATGACGGTAATATATGGGAAGAACCACTTAGGAAAGTACTTGATGGGTTCGCATGCTTGCTTCGCATGGCAAGCCCGATCATAAGCTGTGAATTGCCCAAGAATAAATGTGGCGAAGGTAGAGCCCTAGTCACCTCTTCAAGAGCTTTGACAAACTCGCTTCACCTCGCAGTGGCGCATCACTGCATGTAATGGACAGCACGACTACTTAATCCCTTGTCATCACTTCAAGATCGGAAACTTGTCGAAATAGTCACTAGTGTGTTATGAGCTTTTCATGTTGATTTTTACACATTGTTAGACCTTTAGGAGTCGCACATAAGGTATAAGACCCTCGCATCCTAAATATGAGATTCACCCATGGATGTTATGAAATAATTATAAGTATGAAGCCTAAGGCGCATTAGCTTTAAAGGAGAATGGGAAGTCAAGAGTTAGTGATGTAGCCCAATCTTAAAGGAGGATCCAAGAGCCTTAGAATGATGGCTTAAAGCTAAGGGGGAGATGATAAGTTGATAGGTCAAGACAAGTCCTCGGTATCTTAGTAGAGGGATTCCAAACAAGAGTTGTGGGATATCATTCCTTTCCTATTCAAATGTTTTCGTATGTTTCAATCGACATTACATTTTACTCATGCTTATGTTCGTACTCCCAAAATTATGTATAATCACTTCCGCATAGCACTGGGCTCTTCTCCATGACGAGACTAATTCAAATTTTCCACGCCATGAAACTTGTTATGTATGTAAAACTCATATCTCTTCACCTTCTACTTTTTATGGTCTCAGTCCTTAAGATTTGACTTGACGCCTCATAAGATTTTGCTATATTAGGTATATTCCTGGGCCTAGATTTCGAATGATTCATTCTCACGACTTCCTCACTCTAAGCCCAATTTAATGTCTCTACGATGGAAATAACTAAAATATGTACGTTTGGGATAACTCTATTCGCATAAATGCCGTATATAGTTCATGAATCATAGCTTAATAGCCAAGCCTCGGAAGACTAGGGAATTCTTGAATAGCGTTATCTACAAGGAGCCTTGGGATAATCATAAGTGATAGGCTCGAATGAGGCTATTGACGCATGTGCAGACCATAGTATTGTTGACTAGTGACTTTTGATTAGAGTTCGAACTCGTGTGACTTTCTATTGGGAGGGAGATAATGTTCTTTAGGAGCCCGAAAGCAAGGAGTATAGCTAGAAATATTGAGCACGTAGACCTATAAGTATGTGGTAACAGTATTCCTGTTTGAAAGTGAAAAGAGATAAATAAAGGGTTGCACTAGGGTCGCTTTACACATCGATAAATATGATTTTATTTAGGTAATAGTGGATCGATAACTAATAGCACAAGAACTATGCTAGATTGTACATCAGGGAGTTAATTCGGGTTCCATGGAGTTCCTCTTTTCCATCATCTCAAATAGGTACCAATTTACCTCTCAATTTCAAGATTGTTTCGTAAAGGTCATGGTACTCAAGTCAAGCTTAGCATAGTTTTTCACTTTGAATAGATGGTCGACGAGCAGACTATCTGTGCTCTTGAGGATATGTTGAGAGAAAGTGTGATCGATTTCAAGGGTAGTTGGGATGACTACTTACATCTCATTGAATTCATTTACAATAATCAAGTGTATCATTCTAGCATCCGATGGCCCCGTTTGAGGCTTTATGGGCGTAGTTGTAGATCACCTATTAGTTGGTTTGAGATAGGTGAGGCTACATTGACAGGCGTATCTGGCCTATGAGGCCATGGAGAAGTTTAGCATATTAGGGAAAGGTCAAAATAGCTTAGAGTCTCCAAATCTTATGCGGATATTAGGAGAAGAGAGCTTGAGCTTGAGGTTGATGATTGGGTATTTATGAAGGGTCACCCATGAAGGGGGTGATGAGGTTCAGAAGAAAGGGAAGCTTTAGTCCTCATATGTTGGTCCTTATAAGATTTGGAGGCAAGTTGCAAGTTAGCATATGAGTTAGAGCTATCAATGGAGTCGGATGCTAAGACATCTAGTTTCCATGTATCTATATTGAAGAAGTGTATTGGTGATCCACTTAGTTGTTCCCGTGGTGAGCACAGGTGTGAGAGATAGCCTAACTATGTGGAGGTTTCAAGTGGAGATCCTCGATCATCGTCCGGAAGTTGAGAAACAAAGAAATAGCTTTAAATGGGGCGTGTCAGAGGAATCACCTTGGTTAAGGGAGCCATGTGAGAAGTCAAGCAGATATGATGGATAGATACACGCATCTTTTTCCTTTCGAACCGCCGAGCATGAGGTATTAATTTCTCCTTAGTACTCTATTCGTTCATGTCAAGCTCATGTCTCTAAGTTTCTTTCTTATGTCATATCCTCAGAGGATGTTCAGTGAATTCAATTCATCCATGTGTGTATCAGCTTCGTTTTTCCATGACTGCCAAATTTAGCTTGGTCGTTACTTACATATTGCGCTTTTTTCCTAGCCCTTCACTATGCTTAATCTTACATTTGAGGATGAATGTTCCAAATGGAGAGATAATGTAACACCCGAAACTTTCCTAAGACTCAGATTCGGGGAAGTTGAATATGTTCAAGAGTGGAGTCTACAATTTTCTTAGTACGACATCGCACGGGTCATAGGAAGACTCATGGTAAGGTTCGTGAGGCTCATTCCCAAACTACACGTCCACACCATGAGTCGTGGTTTAGTTGTATGACTCGTGGTCACAGAGTCGTAGCACGCTACTAGGCTGCCGGGGGCCGGTCCTATGAAGTGATTGTACGATCAGCATAGTATGAAACTACGAGTTATGGTAAGTGTTGTGGAAATAATCAAAGAGTTGGAAGAAATTGAGTCAAGTTAGCTACGGGAGGAAACCATGAGCCGAGGTTGGTGGTACAACCTGTGGTACGGATCATATGACTGGGCAGCCAAGGTATTTCTGCATTTAATCATTAAGGGTATTTTCATAATTCTTGAGCTCCTAACTTCCTAATGACGTTGTTTTAAGCCCTGATAGGAGTTTTTAAGAGGGTTTAGTCTATTCTAAGCCATTAGACTCTCATGCATGCAAGATATTGAGATTCCTTTTCAAGATCAAGCTAGAACTCTCCCCAATTTCTTCCCCAATTCTCTTGGGCTCTCAAGGCTAGTTTGGAAATCAACTTACCCAGAAAAATGGCTATGAATGAGGTGTTTCTTCCACCCTCATGTCCAAATTTATCCTCAAGTTCATGAATTCAAGTTTTAAATCAAGTGTATTGATTTACGTGGTTTTAACCCAATTTTATGAAATTGTCTATGATATATTTACGGGTCTAATCCCTCATTTTATAATGTATATTTTAAGTCTAATGGGAATATTTTACAATCAAATTTATTATAAATTCATGTTTTCAATTTATTAGAAATTATGCCATATTATGCAAGTTTATGAAAATTCAAGTTTATGATTCATGATTTCAAGTATGATGAGATATCTAAAGATTAATGAATGTTTATGAACTCCAAACTTATGATTCCATGATTATGATTTATGAAGTTTATTTCAAGTATGAATAATTTCATGATTTGGGCAAGCCCATACAAGCATGTTTTAATTTGATTTGTACAAGGCTAATAAGATCGCATTATCATATGGTTTGGAGCCAAACTCCTATACATCTTGTAATACGTTTTTGGATTCAAGCTCCCAATGTTCGATTTTAAGCTATGATTTGAAATTATGATTTAAATTTCGTTGAAAAATGATGTGAGCACTATGCATGTTTTGGGGAGTAGTTTCTAGCACTAAGCAGGCTTGGGATCCATATAACTCCCTATCTCAGAACTAAGTGCCAATGTAGGTATATGTATACATATTTGGGACTCAAGACAGTTTCTCTGCCGAGGTTGAGAGCCACATGAGCATCCTTTTAGTGTTTCAGGCGCTTAGTATGTACTCTGGGCTTTGCAGAGGTTAGGCACTCGCTAGCTCCATCGTGATAGTGTTAAGCAGATGAGGCCTCCCATTGTTCCTCATGATTTAGCTTACTCATGTTCATGACTTATGATATTATGTTTACGTGCACAGATGGTGACTCAATGATCGCTTATGAGCTTTTCCATACGATTTCAAACTATAACAAGTCATATGATTTCTATTTCTAAATCTTGGGTCACTATGTTCACTATGATAACCATCTTATGATCGTATGTCTCGATAAGGCCAAGCATGCAATTCTTACTCTCATGATCTAATTGATTTATATTTATAAGTATGATTTCGAAGCAACATTTAGCTAAGAATGTTTTACATACCTTACATCCTCGCATATCCAAAATACGACGCATACTTTATGCTATATCATTTCATGATATAGGTTTAGTGGATCCAAATTAGTCTCACGAGCAGCTCGCTTCCCTATCGCCCATGAGCCTCATGGGTGATTCTCATCTTATGAGGACATTCATTTAGTTATATTGATCATGTCAATTTAGTTTCGTACTTAAAGATAGGGGCTTGTCCTAGCATCTCATCAGATATGGATGCGACATAGAACAATATGTACTTTGAGATTCAGTATCGTGATGTATTCTCTTGTTATACGCTTTATGATATTCAGTCTTATGCTTATTCATATTTAAGTTTTAAATTTCCTCTTTAATTTACACTCTTGAGTTGCTATGCACATGCCATGGGTTGACTTGAAGCCATCCGTGGTTCTATTTCGAGGGTCTCGATCCGAGGTCCCGCCTCGGTTATGACACTATATGATTTTAAAAGCACAACAACATAGGGAATGTAAATTGAAGCAACCATGAGAGCAAGTAATAGGGATGTTCTATTTATGGGGAGCTCTAGGATGTTGGGGTTAATTAATGAGTCTAAAGAACCAATTACAAGCATGAATACTGATGGACAAGGTTGAATCCCCGATGTTTTTCAACCACTTGGGTACATTTTAGTTGAGTTCTTGAATCCCAAGGTCACATAACAAATTTTCCATGTTAACTTGGAGAAGAGTTAAGTTATTTCTAGCCTTAAATCTTGAATGTGTTATGAAAATGGGTCTTGTCTATCTCTAGCCCAACCCCACACCTTCAAAAAACTCTATCTTAGCCACCATTACTTCTTCTCACCCAAATCCTACCTCTCTTTATCACAAAAGTGGAAAACACAACTTTGGTGTTTGCAAAACCATAAATCTATTTCAATTGAAACTTAGAGAAAGTAATAGTCATTCAAATATGATTCTAAGACTAAAGCAACAACACCCAATCCATTCACCCCTATCGTGCACATACCCCTAGCAATAAAATTAGTTAGTCATGAATGAAGATAAGAAGATTATACCCATAAATGATTCATAAACATTCATCATTGAATAGAAAACTTAATCTTCAAAATGTGCTTCAACGGGGTTTTCCCTAGCAACATGAAGCAAAGAAGAAGAAGAAGACTATCTCTAACTTCTCTCTATCTTTCTCTCTTACAATGTGAAATATTCAAAAAGTTCTCCTTCCTATTATCAAGGGTGTGTACAAATTAGGAGAAATTCTACTCATTTTCCATGTGCATGGATTCCATTTTTGCCCTTTTAAGCATCCATAGCATTTTGTGCCGAGCGACAATTTTACCCTTTTTTCGCATGGAGCTCATCATGGGCACCGTGAACCAGAGACGCAAGCCCTCGCACTGTTAGAGAAAATTGGTGTAACTACGGTTGCACCCGCATTTTGTAGGTGCCCACCAGATTTCGTACGTGCTCTTCACCACGACCAAGGTGACTTTGTGTGGAACCCGTGTTTCAGAACTTTGTCTTTCTTCCAAATGGCTTACAAGCTTTCATAAATAAACTATAGAACAAAATACCAACTAAGATCACAAAGATGATATCTCTCCCTACAAATGACCTAAGGCATGTATTTATAGACGACCCTTCAAATGACGCTTCTTCCCTCAATTAACTTGGCTTTAAAACCGCATTTTCTTCCCCTAATAGCCCGACGTGCCGCCCAATATATATCACCACAAATTTCACAAATTTTCAATAATTTCAACTCCTCGACAAGGTCTAGAGCGTTGCCCTCTATCTCACCGAGGTGTTCATCAAATTTTTCTAAGTCCTGACACTTCAGCGCTGGGGCGCCACTCATCTCGCTAAGTTTGTGAAGTGCAATTTAAAGTTCAAGGGTTGGCGGGTGCGCCACCATAGCACCACCTCAGTTTTGTTTCTCAAGTTTGAGACTTGCGCGGGGTGCTATCCATAACACCAAGCTCCTTCACTCTTCAAATCTTCACTTTTTATATCATTTGAGTCCATTTTTACTTAGTCTCCTACTAATCAACTAAATCATTTGTTAGTGCATAAAACACACACACACACATGAATCTAAGAATAAATTAAGGATTATGAACTCAAACATGATCAAATATGGGTAAAAATATAGTAAATAGGCATAAAATAAGTTCAACATCACATCCTAAAATTCAACACCTTCGCTAATGTTGATAGTGGAGTTGATGGACCATTAAGTGGAAGACGTCACATCACCTTGATCATCAAAAGGCCAAGATATTAATTCCCTTCTGGTTAAAGCGATGGTGGAGATGATGGATCGTCTGGCCGTGACGCGCCTTCACTTTGTCCATCAAACGACCAATGAGATAAAATCTCTAATCACCGAAGGTTTCCTGTGTATTTACGTCACTACACTCTTTTAACTCCTATACTATGTAGTTTTGGGTTCTTTAATAGGGATTAAAGGGGTTATCCGAGCAATTCTCCATAAAACACGCAGAATACCGTGACAGAGCTCCGTGTTCTCTCAAGTCAAGGTTAGGGTTCTTCCTCAAGATTTAGGAATTCAAGCTCTAGCCTAGAGTTCTTCTTCTCCATGTATATGGGACTTCAACAAGGGACTCTCTTCCAATTCTTGTGTCCCAAAATTTTCAAAAACCCTAGTCGTTAGTTTTCCCCTGAAATCATGATTTAGGTATTTCTTCCACCGCTAAATTTCCCTATCTCATCTATGTTTCGTGCTTCATGACTAAAATTATGATATATATGTTCATGATATTATTTTAGTCTTTGCGTACCTTATTCATGATCTAGTTTCAACTTATTTTATATTTTCTCATAAACTAGCTTTAAGATAGTAATGATTTACAAAAGCAGTACATAATTTTCTCAAAGAATTATGCATCCATTCCTTATAGTATTTGGCAACATTCTCAATATACTTAGTATCAATAGTATTATCAAAAATCAATATATACAAGGTTATTGTAATAACAAATGACACGTGATTCGCTTTTTATCGATTTATCAAGTCCTTTGGGATTCTCAGACACTTCCGTGATAAGTAGTTCTCATCTAGTCTTAGGACCGGGCCAAGCTATTAGTATATTACATATACACACACACACACACTCACACACATATATATACATACATAATTATGTCTTTTAGTTGGGAGTAGTACTTGTAGACCGAGTGGGCAGGGGTTCAACGCCCCAAGTTCCTAAAACTACGTGTAATCGTAGTTGTTTAGGCTCCCATGAGCCCGCCGAAGGATCACACAATCATGCTTTTATACCCCTCTATCAAGGCATATTGGTTCCTATTGATGAGGCATACGCCGAACTCCATATCTAGCTCACGTGGTTATATGTTGGTTACAACCTCTTCCACTAGTCACAGCTACAATTTTCAATTATCTCGCTTTCAATTTTCTATACATGTACATGGCCCGAAAATCAGCTACCAACACTTATGGTACTTTTAGATTTTCATATTACCTTCCAAAAGATCTATGCATTCATAGGTCATTGCATGTCGCCCGCCTATATCTCATATTTTACTAGCATGCCTATATTTTCGGGCCCAGATATCTACATACTCGGAGCACATTCAAAGTATCAATTATGTTTCTATGCTATATCATTTTATGATATATACCTGTGTAAACAAACTCAAAGACTAAGTGATCTTCTGATAACATCTAATGCTGTGCATTGAACAATGGAGGTGAGTCTCATCTTTTTGAGGACTGAGATCCTATATTAGTTGTTTGTCGCTTTAAGTGTTCATACTTTGATTTAAATGGGACTTATCCCGTGCTCATTAGTTTTAGAGGGCTGCATGGGTGAGTGTATTAGATTCATCTTTATTTCCAAGATGCTGTTTTGAAACTTTAGTATTTAATCAAATTACATCCCTTTTATACTTAAACTATGTTTTATTTATAGATAGCCTGCCAGAACTTTATGTTGCTTGTATATACTTATGCAAAACCCATTTCAATCATCTGGAGGCGTCGTCTGGTGTGTGACTTTGCATAAGAACGGTGACTCGATTTTATGGTTTCAAGACAGGACTTCACTCTATTTTCATAGTTACGTCCATATAATGCTTAGAAAAAGTCACAAATATATTCTACAACTCAATAAGGAAAACAAGCGAGAATTTCCATTCCGATAAGTTTTCTTCGAAACTAACTTCCAAACTTTCGAAACAAGAAGGAATTGAAGGTAATAGAACTCTTACCATAATAGAACATAACCTTAACTTAGTCGTAAAGGTCATCAAATTTGCCTTTTTAAAATTACCGATATCAAAATCAAAATGACGGCAAAAACATATACTAGCCGCTACAAACATAGGCTAAGCTCAATTCTACTTGGATTTGATTTTCTTTTGGATTTATCACACACAAACACACAAAGACATACACACATACACACACACACACAAAGATATATATATATATATATATATATATATATATATATATATATATATATATATATGTGCATATATAGTTGCTGCTTGAGAAGTTCTTCAAAATGAGCAGATGATCTAATGATGACTTATACACACACACACTAATAAAAACAAACAAGATACCCTGGGGGTGAGCTCTAAAGAGAGATCCTACACCTCGTAGCATGAGCCCTCGCTTGGATACTTTGCTTATAACTCGGTATTACACTGCATTTACTTCCTTTTTCGATGTTTCATCATCGAATGTCGTAAAGCGATAAACTTGATTCATATGCTTTAAATTTAACGAAAGAAGGTTTAATGTAAGGGGACACTTGGCTCCATGCCGAGTACCTAAGTGATAATATTTTGGAGAATTGAACCATTATTTACGGGTCAAGAGTCGGTAGATGGATTAACTTTTGCTTTGAATTATGCACACTTTGCAAAAGCCAGTCGCCGCTACCTGAGAGAATTATATGGCTACACCAAATACTTGGAAATGTTGTACTAAATTCAAGTGACATTTGGCTACTCCGATCGGTGAGGCCCGGGAAGCTTTCAAAGATCCATAGTGCGGGAACTAGCTGTTCCTACCTTTAACTTATGCCCATGCATCGCCCCGAATTCTAGGAGTCGTGCCTCACTCTTTGATTCCCACAACTTGTGTTTAAAGAGGTCTCCAATTTCGATGCCCCTAATTAGTTCAAAGCTAGGTAATCACCATATGGGGCTCTCTCGAATACACGACTCATAGGTACTTTCTTAGACTCCTTGTCTTTGGATTCTCCGATGCTCATTTTATCATATGGTCGGGCCTTTAGGGTGAGATATGGGTTAGACTCCCATTCTCATCCTCATTCTCTTCCTTGTCCTCACCCTTGTCTTGATCCTTATCTCAGGGTTATTCCTACTTTACATGTCCATAAATTTCATTTGTTAGGGAAAACTCGTGGGTAGGTAGATGTTGCGTTAAGAATTGACCAAAGTCTATCATGTTAAATCCAAAATATGGTAGCATCTTTCCATTGGACCGACCTTGATCACTAACAAGTGATGCTAGAACAATAGATTGAAATAACACAACTATCTATCCCCAATGCATAATGCCCTATTTATCGAAAATGATCATTTGTTAGAAGTAAAATTTGTACAAGGGTTAAAGGAAAATGGGCTAAGATCTACTCACCCCCATTTCTTTTAGGATAAAACACCAATGTGGTGAATCAATGGTAAGAATATAACCTACTAGAAGAGAAAATGTTCTGCTGAGTGAGGCGGTTGAGAGCCTTCTCCCATAGAAATTCCAAGGAAGCAAACTACAAGATTAATATATGGTTCTTGAATTTTCATGTCATCTATTCTTCAAGAGTCCTTTTAAAGGCAATGAAAGTTGAACTTGCCGCCTTGAATGTGAAATGCTGGATAAGCACTTGACACCCTGAAAGGCTATCTTATAACATGTGCTCTATGTTCGATGCCTCGCGTAAGCTAATGGAAAGCTTTATCTCGCCTCGAGATTGATTTTTGAACTCTAGAGGGTCATTATGAATGTTTTCAGCTATAAGGTGGTTTTTCTCATATGAAACCCTTACGTGATGGTAGTCATGTGACGCTCCGCATCGAATAAAAGTCAAGAACTCTCATGATACACCGTGGACAATTCCTTTCCAACTTTCATGAGGTCGTAACAAACATCCCTAAGACTTAATTTTATCACGTGATGGTCCATTTCATTCCTATTTCTAGATCCAAATTTTCCCCATACGGTGAGCATCATTAATCCCAAAACAAGTTTTTATAGATGTAAATAAAAGAGAAGGCCATCTAAAAGCAGCGTAATAACAACAACAACAAATAATAATAATAATAACAACAATAATAATAAGAACAATAATAATAATAACAATAATAATAACAATAACAATATTAAATTAATTAATTAAAAAATAGGAAATTACGAATTAGATAATCAAACATATTTGTTTCCAAACATAAGAAAAAGTTGTCTTCCAATTCTTAATATTAATTACTATAGAAATTTGAACCGTAGTTTTTTTTCAATACATTTGTTTATGTGTTTCCATAGCCACTTTTCGTGCTTAGACTTTGATTGAAAATTGTGACTAAAATTTGAACGGTAGTTCTTTCGACTGGGCAATTTAAGGTTCATGCACGGTTCAATATAACTCTATAAATTATATTAATTTTATATGTTTAAAAATTTATATTTTTATTATTATTTTGTTTTCTTTAAAAATATTTTTAATTTTTTGTAAAAAAAATTCATGCTCTAGCCAGTAAGACTTGGCACAAGTTTCAATCAAAATTTTAGCATAAATAAAGATTAGTAATAAAATAATTTAACTCAAGAATATTTTCAAAGTTGTTGGTATCAATTATGGGAATTTTTCACAATCCCAATGCCTAGGTCATACGGGTACCTACATTGACTCTAACTCATCAGAGAACTCTTGAACAACATATAAAATATTTAGCAAGACTGCCTAATGTGACAAATCAATATCGTTTAAAAGTTCAATAAAATCCTCCCCAAAAACCTTGACTTTCCCAAGATCTAGTCTAGACACGTACAAGAGCCTGGTTTGTGAATAATAATAAAGTAAAGACACAACTTCGTCTACGAAGAAAATGCAGGTTGATGTATATCGCCTCGCCAATCATGAAACTTCAACCTGTCATGTCCCACCCAAAAGTATAGCAAGAGTAGCATCAAAAGACACCGCACGTACTAGTACACTTCATCTAAGCCGACTACAATTAGTTTACGTAACAACATAATAATTATATGTGCAATCAATAATTCAATTCAAACAACCACTCAACAATTTACCAAGACAATTTCTCTACTATTTATTCACGACAAGCTACTTAAACATGCATCCGTATTTCACTATCCACTTTAGCCACAAAGGCCGGGCTCGCATTAATCGTTTAGGCTTCGCCGTCGCGGCACTTGATCAGAGGTCGGGCCCGCCGCAATGAGAATTATCGCCGCAAATGGAGTGGTCACTAGGCAATAACTCACCACTGCGACCTTACTTTCATACCTCATCAATTACACAAGGCCTAACATCACACAAAATTTATAGCAAACATTCTCATAGTCAGGAGTAACCCAACAACAATACGTAAATCACATTTACCCTACGATTTTACAAATATTAACTCATACATAATTAATTTCCATCAAAAATTACATCTCATAATACAAGTAAAACACAATTAAGGAATCGTATCAAATTCTACTTAACACACGATTAATAAACTCCGTCATCATTAATTTCATCTCATCAAATATTTGTACACATATCGATGCTTTTCTGTACCGCCATCAACTCGCACAAAGGGTACCTACTTGTAACATACATGTACCGATCTTCGTCTCACAAATGCCAAGGTGTATAATATGACATACCTATACCGCTCACTCTAATAATCATATCATCATGATGTGTCTGCACAAGCCTTCGTCATATCACTATACACACATGCTAGAGGGTCTTATTTCTGCCCTTCCGCTACGACTGCATGGACTCTAGAAATCCATATATGGTACAATCTAGCCGTATGAAACCTCTCATCATACTTGTATGTATACCATATATGTACACCCGCCAGTATGAACATTTAGTTATACCTATCTCGTATATTCATTCATATCGTCACCTGCATGCTCACTCGGCCACGCAGCTACTCATATACAATTTACTCGTCCGGATGCTCACTGCCAGAGCCTCTCATCTCGTGGTAAGGTATACCAAGCAATCTCATTCACGCTCACCATGTGATAAGAATCTATTATTCCTTACTTATTAACATATGCAACATAATATCAACTACCAACTCGTATGACAACTCCTCGGGCAAACCTATTTATCAACTACGTATCCTCAAGATAGCGTTCATACATTATACTTTATCAACTCATGTGACCATTTAGAAAGAAGTAATGAATCAACAATAAGCAGCATATTTATCATGCAATTTCACTACTAACTCAAAGACAACTCAACAATGTATATAAATAAAAATCACGCACAATGCATCTAGGTATTGATCTTGGGCGTAATTTCATGCCCAAGTGATACTCAAATGCTTTATTTCTACTTGTTTATCTATTTTTATGTGTACATTCTCATGTGATTCTTAGTTAAATGTGAATTTATACTAACCAACATGATTAGTGTTGTTTTGTAGGTAAAATGAATTTTCGAAAGCTAATCTACAAGTTGGTGAAGTGCAGGAATGGACTTGGAAGCAAGAAGTGGAAGTTGACATAGGAATTTGGCAAAAATAGGGGCTCCGCGATGGCGTCGTGTCATGCTACCATCGCGGAGGCATTCTGCCTTGGATGAATAATTTATGTCAATTTCCAGTGGAGGTTCGCTTTACCTCCGTGGCACGGAGGTAGTGCTCCGCTATGCACTCCGTGTCACGTTGAGTGTGATTACCTGGAACCTCAGTTCCAGTGAAGGTGTGTGATATCACCGTGGCACGGAGGCAAGGCTCCGCGATACATGTCGTGCCACGGTGAGGTGCAGTTACCTGGGAGCCGACTTCCACTTGGGGTCCGCGATAGCCCTGTGGCTCGGAGGGAGTGCTCCGCGATACACTCCGTGCCACGTTGCTTGTTATTTTGGAAAAAATTCTCAATAGTATAAATAGCACACTTAGGTTTTATTTTAAACATTCTGACTTTGTTAAGCAAGAACGTGGGTTGCAAGCAATTGAGAGGACAAAAATTCTAGGGTTATTCTCTTCCTTTTTCTCTTTAATTTCAATTGCTTGTATGAGTTCTACTTATTTGAAGATGTTTAATCCACAAATGAGTGGCTAAT
>JACEIK010001340.1:0-48433 GCA_018107945.1 Datura stramonium
GTCCCCACTCCTATAACTTTTATATTTTTAAGCATTGTCTTCCATACCTTACATAATCAATACCTTCCAAGTATTGATCCACATATTTTTAGGATCCGGTTCGCAGGTTCAGCATCGTTCCTAGCTTGCTCTCAGTTCTGCTCTCAGCGTTCGATGGTGAGTCCTCATGATTCGAGGGCTTCATGTTTGGACCGTATTTACCTTTTGTTTTCCAGAATGTTAGGGAGTTGGGGTCTTGTCCCTTAAACCCATCTATTATGATTAGAGGATTTCAGACCTATGTGTAGTATTCATCCGTTTATGTTTGTATCTTTTATGGTTGTTTCTTATACCCCTTGTTATGATTTTCAGCTAGTGCATGATTATTAAGTTAAGCTTTCCGCTTTATGTGAATGGATTAGATATATTCTCATGCCATGGGTTGAGTTGGAGTCTTTGGGGCTCCTTGTCCTGTTTCCACGATACGAGTGTACTCTCGGGTCGTGACAATGGTGTTGCGGCAATCAGAGCAGACATTAGCCAACTAGTGAATGTGATTAGTAAGCTTGTGACCGTAGCAGTAGGAAGACAAGTACAACAGGTACATTAGGTTCAGACTCCACCATCATGTGAAGCATATGGAGAAGGTCATGCATATTCAGGTAGTCCACTTTATTTTGTGCAACAACAAGGTCATGGTGGAGGTTATACAGGTAATGGCTATAACTAGAGGTATCAGAATGCAGATAATCCCTCATGAGAAGGGAATCAGAACTCCCAAAGGCCCCAGAATAATTATGCAAGGCCTCAAGGCTAGCAATTGAGCAGTTCTCTTGAGGAGACAATGAAGCAGTGGATGGTACAACAAATTCAGGGGTTTAATGAGATACAGAAGTCCATCCATGAGCCTGAGAGGTAGATGGGTCAATTAGCCCTACAGCAGACGAATAGACCTAAAGGGGAACTTTCGAGTAACACTGAGAAGAACCCTAATGAAAATATGAGTGCAATCTCTTTTAGCAGTGGTAAAGAGATGGGTGAGGTGATCCCCAGATAAAAGAAGGTTGATGATGAGCAGGTTGTGAAGTTAAAGAGTGAAGTTGGTGAGGCAAGCAACTCATAACCAAAAGTTGTAGTAGCCAGACCACCGCCCCTATTTCCATAAAGATTCAAGAAACATAAGGAGGACTCAGCCTGCCAGAAATTTCTTAATGTATTAAAATAGGTAAATGTCAGCTTACCACTGATGGAGCTTTTGTAGGAAGTTCTAGAATATGCTAAGTACCTGAAGAACATTATGGCCAACAAGAGGAGATTAACATAGTTTGAAACTGTGGCTCTCACGGAAGAGTGCAGTTCTCAGGTTGAAAATAAAATTCCTAAAAAACTTAAGGACACCGGGAGCTTCACCCTTTCAATGGTGATTGGAAATAAGGAAGTTGGTTTGACTCTATGTGACTTGGGTGCAAGCATTAACCTGAATCCTGCATCCCTGTTCAGAACCTTAGTATTAGGTGAACCACGACAGACCATAGTACTTTGCAGTTTGCAGACTGAATCTCTTGCCTTCCCTGATGGAATAATAGAGGATGTCTTGATAAAGGTGGGACCTCTCATCCTTCTGGTGGACATCATAATCCTTGATGCTATCATACAGGTAAGGACGAGAATGATTTCTATGAGGGCGGATAGTCAGGAGGCAATTTTCATAGTGTTTAGAGCAGCAAGGATACTGCCTCACTATGAGGACTTCACAATTAAACTAGCAGTAAAACTTGGAGGGTGCGATTAGTTAGTTGAGCAGCATGGGTTGCATGAGAGTTTATCAGGTTGTGAGTTTGGTCACTATTACACTAAGATGAAGGAGTGAAAGTGACCATAGTCATGCCGCGATATTAAATTACGCATTGCATGGGAGGCAACCCATGAATGTCATTCCACGACTATTACTATGGCGCTTTGTGGGTGGCAACCCATCTTTCTAACATTTTTTATATTTTTGTTCTTTCTTTGTAGGAGGCAAAAAGAGGTGGGAAAATGAGCTGAAAAAGTCTAAGTATGGGGTGAGATACCTGGCGTGGGGTGCCAGGTGTTAAACTCTAGAAGAAAAAAATGTTGGTGCTATGGGTGGCGCGCCGCGGCAGCCTCAGTCCCTGAAGAAAAACTTTTTCTTAGTCCGTTGGGCTATGGGAGAAGCGGCACGCCAGGGGTATTCTAGCCAAAAATATTTTGGTCAATTGAGTCAATGTTGATCCAAACACCATAAAATTACCAAAAACCCATGCCCCACACCTTTATTTAAAATCCCATTCATTCTTTTTCATTAAAAAGTTGAAAAAAATTAAAATCCAAAAATTCTCTCTTCTCTCCTTCTTAACTCGTAACTCTCTCCCCCCTTTTCCCCTCCATTGTTGTCTTCTCCAAAGGTTGGTGAAGCTCCCATCTCTAACTCAAGTAAGTATCTTTCTTATCTCTTGTTTAGGTAATGTTGAAATCATGCTGTCACACCCTTCTACCCCAAGATTAAAGACCCAAATCACCATTTTTGGTGAAAAGCTTAAGTTTCATATTGTGGGTTTAATGAGATTTAATGTTTTAAATTCTACCATGATAATGTGTTATCTTTGTTGGATAACTTATTTTGGTTGAATGTAATGATTTGAAGTTGTAGATATGAATTGGAATGGTGAATTGAATTCTTGAACTTGGTGAGTAGGTGCATTAATTGTTGAGAGAGAAAGTACATGGTTGTTGAATTCTTGCATGTGAATAATTCTTTAGTTGTTGAAATTCATGATTAATTCATTATAGATGTATTAAATTTCTTGTAGATTGTTGAATGAATTGAATGGAGCTACTGCCATGTATGAATTACTTTAATTATGAATTGAAGAAGGAAAAGTGAGAGGAATGGCCAAAGTGAAGCATTCTTGAAGAATTAAAAGTGAGGGGAGAGTTGAAAAATTCATGATCTTGGTTGTAGTTAGAGTTGGTGAATAAAGTAGTATTTTTGAGATTGGATGATGATGGGGGAAGTCTTGAGTACCTTGTTTTGACAAGTCTCACAAGTATACTAGCAAATTAAGTGTGGGGTCAATTTTGCACCTTTGACACTTAATTCATTAGCTTTGTTGTTCACAAAATAAATTTGTAAAGTTCTTGATTTTTGATTGGCAGGAGTCATGGTATCGAAAGGAAAAGAAGTGGTAAATGCTAAACCAAGCCTCAAGAAGCTTTAAAAAGGCCCAAAGGGAGATACTTCAATAGCAGCCAAAGCTGGCCCTGCTAGAAGATTTGGAGCAAAGGTTGTAGAGCCTCATGGACTTACATGGTTCAACACATAGAAGGAGGCCAAGTATGCTCCTAAAAACTAGATAGTTAAGGGCTGCCTTGTGCTTGAGTTCTCGACCATTCGGGACAAGCTCCGTGAGTTGGGAGTTAGATACATCTTTGCTGAGTCGGAGGAGTGAAACCTCACATTGGTGAGGGAGTTCTATGCAAACTAGGACACGTCATTTGGAGAGAGCACCAAAGTGAAGATAAGGGGTTAGGTGGTACGGTTCACATAGAAGAGGTTCAATGCTTTCCTTGGCACACCTGAGGTAGACCCTTCAGAGTACTTTATCTTACTTGAGAATCTGCCTTACCGCGACATCCGGAACACTCTATGTGGTGAGCACTCATCTGTCCGTTGGGCAAGGGACCACAAGGGAACTCACTCTACACTTGCGTTCTTTTACCTAAACAAGGAGGTGAAAGTTCGGGTAAAGATAGTTTGTGTCGTGTTTCTCTCTGCGATACACATGACGGAAATCACTTGAGAGCAGGTTGTGCATATGTAAATTCTTATGAAGGGATACCAGTCAACTTTTGTGCGGTGCTTCGGGACAATATAAGGAGATCTAGGGACAACTGCAGGTGGAAATATTGTTGTGGTAGTCTCTTGACCCAGTTTTTGCAAGAGGCAGTCATTGAGGAGGAGGAGGCAGTCCTTCGTCTACCTCTTGCAGGGCACCTAGAAGGTAAAATGATGGAGGTTAAAAAAAGTGAAGGAGACCATCACTTCCACAACTCCACTCCTTACTATAGCTGATCATTAGGCTCGTGATGAAAGCTGACAGGGTCGCATATTTGGGGTGCTAGATTTACAGCTAAGGCTAGGAGGTCGACCTATAATTGACGAGGAAATGGTGGCCCTCGAGGCAAGGTACTCGCTCACGGAGAGTGCTATGTTGATGTTCCAAATGGGCCCAGCCTTTGAGGAGCCTCTGAGTGATGATGAGGCCACGTTGTTGATTAATGGAGTTGATGATTTTGACATGGATAAGGAGGATGATGCTACTACGGGCGCCATGAAGATTGATGGCGATGATGATGAGGATGAGGATTAGGATTAAAATCCTGATGATGACGATGATCGTGCTCAGCAACCCAAGGATTCTTTTCTCTCTACCTACTTGTTATATTTGCTTGTGCGTTGCGGACAGTGCACAGTTTAAGTGTACGGTGAAGGAAAGAGTTCTTTTTTGTTATATATTTGTTAAATTGGTTGTTGTAGCATCAGTTTTCAATCCCCGTGGTAGTAGATCTATGATTTGCTAGGCCTAGTTTGTAATAGTAATATTGATGATATTGTTGGCTTGGATGCCTTGGGATGTGGATATTCTATTTGTCTCTAGTAGGTGAAATTTTTAGAGTTTGTTAGTTGTTGTAGATTAATTTTAGAGTCTAAATGTTGTTGGTCAAGGGTGAGTATATCATAGAGTTCTGTTTGAAGTTTTTTGAAAATTAGCATATCTCACCAACCCTTCGATTTTTATTATAGGCTCAGTTCTTTTTCCAAGGAGAGTCCTTTGAACCGGGTAATTTTTTAATTTTTTAAGAGTCGTTGTCGTCTTAGAGTAGTGACCCTTCCCTATGATAGATGGATGGCGATCGTCTTAATGAAAATTTGACATATTTTTTTATTTTATAGGATTGAGTCACAGATCATTCACTTGTGTACTTGTTGATATTCTACTTAGATGCTATGCTAGAGTCAATAAAGTGGTCATCTTTAATGCATAAGTGAGAAATCAATGAGAGATACACATATATCTTTAATTTGACTCAAAATGTTTTTAAGGTATTAATAATGAAAAATGTCATTCAATATGATTGTGTGATTGTGTAGCTCTATGAAACTGACTAAATTCTTGATTGCCATGAGAGATGAGCTAAACTGTCTTGTTTGTACAGATTTTAGCATCTAGAACTTGACTTAGTGCATGTAGGATAGCTAGTTGTTAGGGAGTTAGGAAATAATTTAGGCGTTTTTTTTGAAAAATCCATGTTTTCCCTATGTTTATTTTACCTTCCTGAACATTAACCCTAGTTAACCCCCTTTGAGCCTTTAGTTTATTCTTTCTTAGCCATATAAGTAGCTTAATCCCTCTTTTTGTGAGATCTCATACTTATTGATACAAAGTAGTTTTAGGCACTTTGAGACTTGAAAGTGAAGGTCCACCAAAGTATAATGTGAAGGGAAAAATAAAAAATTGTGGTAAGAGGAGAAAAATAGGAAGGAGGGGTGCCCACAGAATTATGTTGTTTACTTGCTGCTAGGATAACAAAAGATAGAGCTTAAATTCCAAAAAACTTATTGATGTTATAAGAAAAGACTAGCAGTCAAGTAGTGATAAAGGTGTATGAAAAGAAAAGAAAAAGGATGAGTCAAGAGAAGGGTGAACAAAAAGGCAAACGTAGTGGACAAGCAAAATGAAAAATATCTTAAAAGTGCTTAGAGTGGTAGTCACTACAAAATAAATATCATTCCTACCCATACCTTATCTAACATTACAACCAAAAAAAGTCCTTGTGATCTTAATCTCTTGAAATAACCAAGTAGTTTAAATGTACATGAAGGGCAAGCTTAGGGTATGTGACATATGTGCATTGTATCGTTTGTGACCAAGAGGGTGCCTTGCGTTCTATGTTCCATATGTTTGAATTGATAATTTGAGAAAGGAACATCACTAAAAGTGAGGGGTACAAGATGTCTAAGTTGGTGTATTATTTGTTGCATTATTCATATTTAATCATGTTGGCCTTATGTTTTGCAAGGATGAGTCAATTATAGAGGTTGTGTGGTCTTGATTGTGAAATCTTTATATGTTCTTGATGAGAATTGTTGTATGTTGATGAACCACTTGATCTATGCTCTATACTAGTTAGTTGAGTATGAATTGATAGAGATACCAAGTGTGGTGGTAAAAGATAAATTTATGTGTTTATTCAGAATTGTTCGAGGATGAACAATGGTTTAAGTGTGGGGTGGTGATGTTGGGCATATTTCTATGCCCATTAGCCATGTTTCTGCCCATCTTTTAACTTGTTTTGAGTTCATAATCCTTATGAAATGCATAAATTTAAGTGTTTATGTGTTTTTTCTGCTAAAAAATGATTTGAGGTGTTTTGAGCAGGAAACTAAGGAAAAAGGGCCCAAAATGACCCAAGGTTGAAGGTTTGAGAAGCTTAGAAGAAGGATCTGGGGCTATGGCTAGCGCCCAACGCCCAATCCTCAAATTTAAAGAAATGTGCATCAAATCTGGGACTATAGCAGGCACCCAGCGCCAAGTCTCAAACTTCAGAGATGTTTCATTCAACCCCTTGGTGAGATGAGATGGAAGGAGCCCTAGATCCATGGAATTTGACTAACACTCGGGGGCTATGAGTAGCGTGGGGTGCCCGGATCATACAGAGGTGTTGAAATTTGGCTAACTCCTTGGTGCTACAGATGGGGATGGGCGCCCTGAGCAAAAATTTTGTGGAAACTTGAGCCCAACTTGGGGCTATAGGTGGGGCGGTACGCCAGGCTTATTTCGAAGTAGAAATTTCTAATTTTAAAGATAAGTATTGGAGGGCAGAAGCGTCATTTGAAGGATCAACTATATATATAGCCTCTAGGTCATTTGTTAATCATCTTTTGATCACTTTTACATTCTATATATCATTTTGTAAGGGTTGTAAGCCATTTGGAAGAGGAGAAAAGTTGTGCACTAGATTTCTTCTTTTCTTTATCGTTTTTCTTTAAATGATGATAATTAAGTCTTTGTTTTTTCAATTGTCTATGAGTGGCTAAAGTCATACTCTAGCGTTTTGGCCATATGTCATGATCCGAGTATATACCCTGGACGAGACATGGTACTTAGAGTCACAAGTAACCCCAAGTCAACCCATGGTCTATCATAGCACTACTAATCTGAGTAAAATCATAGATGAAGCTTTAAAAAATAATAAACACCATTTATGAAGAAGAACTAAATCACAAAGTTTTAATACAACTGAAAACAAAACTAAAAATCTGGATTTGTTTCCGTGTCTAAAAGCCATCTATCTGATGAGTTGCTGGGACAAGCCCCCAGCTAACTCTAAAGTCTACCGAATGAAATATAACTGAATAAAAAAAATAACATCATCACTGAAGGATGAGGGCTCACCACTAGTGCAGCTGAAAACTCCTGGAAGATCTGCTAACGGTGCTGAGACTGAGAACATGCAGGTGTATCATAAAATGATACAACATAGAAGGTATACGTGAATACTTTGAATGTACTGAGTAAGTAGGAGAAAGCATAACACAGAGAGTAAAATAATTGAACTGTAATGACATGCAATAACCAATTGGAATGCTAACACTGAGTAAATTGAAATACACTAAGATGGTCAAAGTGACCCTGTCAATGGTCAAAGACATGCCCTAAATCTGAGATACTGATTTGAGCTACTGTACTGGCTGATCTGAACTGGGTAATTTGAAGTTGTTCTAAGCTGAGCTAACTGAGATTGAACTAACTAGTGGGAGATTCTATAACCAACATGTAACCACGTGAGCTAGATGTGGAGTCCGATGTATACACCCCATTGGTAGGACCTAATATACCTTGCCAGGGTATAAAGGCATGAACTGGGTGATCACAAGTTCGAGGCTATAAGGACAATAAAAATAACCTATGGTGGCAACGTAGTTCTAGGAACCTAGGTGCGTTAGAACCCCGGTCCACTTGGTGCTAAGTCCTACTCCCACTAGATAGTCCTAGAGTGACTACTAAGTTGATAGCTCAAAATTGAGGCCCAAGACTAAGTCAGGAATACCTATCTGGAAGTACCTTGAGAGTCTTATCAGATCGGATTCTGTGACTAGTGTTTTAAGACTGGTCAGAGCTGCTTATCTAGAAGCGTCGTAACTGTCTAAACAACAAACTGTAATTTGAAGCTGGGGTTCTACGACTGGTCAGAGTTGATTATCTAGAAGTTTAATGACCTACTAAAGAACCACTAAAATCTAATATATGAGTCTAACACTGAAACCTGGGAGGCACCACTAACACCTCAAGAATTTTCTGTAGTCAAATTGTTCAGCTGACATTTCTGTACTATACTGAAATGCTAATGATCTGATTGAAACTGGACTAACATGCATTTGACTAAGATTTCAACATATACTAATAATATGGGGATCTCAACACTGATAGAATCAAGCTACAGAGAAAATATTCCAACACGCAAGATTCTAAATTTTACTGAACTGAAAACTAGGGCTAAATCATTCAATTAGATACCATTTTTCACAAATTTCTAGAACTAGGGAATAATAAAGTAGTTAAAATCATGAGAAATATTCTACCTGAAATCTAAAAGAAATTGATTTGACAATTTTATACATTTCGAATCCATAGGGCTGTAACTAATAGAGAAAATTGGGAAGATTTGGGGAGACTAGGGATGGACTATTCCCTTGTTGAATTTCCACATACCTGGATAAGAAATCCCTGGAGAAAAAGACTTGAACTTTTGCAACTGATAAGGAGCCCTAATTCGTGCTTGAGAGGAATGACCTAGGTTTCTACGATCGATATTCTGAGAGTCTAAGTGGGGACTAAGGGGGAAAACCATTTAATCCCTCTAAATTCTCTAAAATTACACTTAAAATGACGTAGTTTAGGGACTAAATAGGTGGGAATATATAAAAATATTCCTGGACTAAAATCTGGAAAACAGACTAAAAGGGAAGCAATGAGTCACTTAGCGAGTCGTTGGTTGAGACCACGACTCGTTGGGACCAGTCGTTGGTCCTACTGTTTGGGTCCTTGGTTCACTAGATCTGGCAACGAGGATACCATGACTCGTTGGATGAACCAATGGGTCGTTGGTTCCTCCCGTGGTCACTAGACGAGGAAACTTGGAAATCTTGATAACGGGTGACACAACTCATTGGTGGACCCAACGGTCGTTGCGTCCAGTCATTACCTTCACTGGAAAAATTCTAAAGATTTCTAATCTTGACCCCATGGGTGGTCACAACAACTTGTTGTAGGATACAACAGGTCGTTGTTTCCACTCATCATCCCTGGAGGGGTTTCTGGGGTTCTCACCTAATGACCCACGCCATGAGTCGTCGTTTCTGACGATGACTCATTGGTTGAGTCGTGGGGCCCTGGAAGAGGGACTGCTAAACACGGGACCAACGAGTGACAGGACAACTCGTTGTTTCTCACAACGGGTCGTTTCTTGTCCCGTTAGTCCCCGAAGGACCACATTGGGCTGACCATGACTAACACAACGAGTTGTTGGAGCTGACAACAACTTGTTGTCTCAGTCATTCTGAGACAAATTTTTGGTTTTCTTATGGATTTTTCTTGCAAGGTATTAGTCTGGTCTAGGAAAGTTTCGTGGTGTTACAACATCTTCCCTAGGGATCATTTATCCTCGAATGAAGAGTAAAATTGCTGAAAAACTAGGAAAAGAGCTGTAATTCCTAGATTGGGACAATGGGCTGGTTTTTGAAGGAGAAACTGACTCTGAACTAACTTAAGCATGCTAAAAGAGGTGATGCAACTAGAATGCACATTGAAAATCTGAATAGAGCTGATGAGTACGGAACTGAATAGAGTATTGAGGAGGGATTTAGTACTTGATGTTGGGATTGAACTGGAAGGGAATAAGTGAGGGTATCTGGCCATCATGTCTACTTCTACTTCCCATGTGGCTCCCTCAACTAGCTGGTTCCTCCACAAAACTTTTAGCGAAGCGACTTCCTTGTTCTTTAGCTTACGAACCTGACGGTCAAGGATTTGAACCGAGACCTCTTCGTAAGAGAGACTATCTTTTATTCCCATGCTTTCTGGTGGCACAACAGAAGTTGGATCACCCATGCACTTCTTCAATACTGACATATGAAATACTGGGTGCACAGATTCTAACTCTAGAGGTAGTTCTAACTCGTATGCCACACTGCCAATTCGCTTTAGAATTCTGTAAGATCCCATATATCTCGGACTGAGTTTTCCTTTATTCCCAAACCTTATCACCCCTTTCATGGGTGAAATTTTTAGATAAAACCAATCATCCACTACAAAATCTAACTCTCTTCTCCTCACATCAGCATAGGATTTCTATCAACTTTGCGCTATTTTAAAACTCTCTCTCCAGTGTTGACATTACTCGAGGGTACCGATGGCTTTAATAAGTTGCACTTTCTGCATAGCCCTCATGAACTAAGTCTGGCCCTATCGGGGTGGCTTCACCAACCTCAAAACCATCCTATAGGAGATATACACCTCCTACCATATAATTCCTCAAACGGGGCCATCTAGAAACTAGAGTGGTAGCTGTTAATGTACGCAAACTCGATGAGAGGTAGGTGATCAGCCCAACGGCCTTTGAATTCGATTATATACGCTCTCGGCCCTTATCTTCCAAAGTCTGTATAGTCCGCTCAACTTGTCCATCTATTTGCAGGTGAAAAGCTATTTTGACTTGACTTGGGTACCGAGTCCTTTCTGAATGACATCCGAAATATGAGGTGAGTGGGTAACTCTATACGCAATAATGGATAAGGGCACCCCATGCGGCGACCAACTCCCGGATATAAAGCTTAGCATAATCCTCGATTGAGTTTGTAGTTTTAACTGGGAGGAAATGTGTTGACTTGGTCATTCGGTCTACTATCACCCAGATTGAGTCATTTTATCGATGAGTCTGATGTAGACCTATAATAAAGTCTATATTTACTTCTTCCCAATTCCATGTGGGTATGCTAATATCTGAGTCATACCTCCGTCTACGATGTTGCACCTTGACACGCTGGAAGTTTTGGGCACTTAGCTACTATTTCTACGATGTCTCTCTTCATGTCGTTCCACTAATAAATATCCCTCAAATCACTGTACATCTTAGTGGCACATGGCTGGATAGAATATCTCCCGAATTGTGTGCTTCGGCCGGTATCTATTGCCTCAAATCACCTACATTCGACACACATATCCTACCACAGTATTGATCACCATCTTCCCCTTGGGAGAAAGCCTCCACTTCTTTTCAAAGACTTCCTCCTTCAGCAACGGTATTGGATCTTCATCCTGCCTTCACTTAACTTCAACTACCAACGAGAAATCTGATCCACTCTGCACCATTACTCCTCCGCCATTTGTATCAACCAATTGCACTCCCAACGAGCAAGCCTGTGGATATCCTTTGCCAATTTCTTTTGCTCTCTTCAACATGAGCCACGCTACCTATAGACATTCTGTTGAAGGCACCAGCCTACATTGGCTTTGCCCGGGTGGTACAACACACTAATGTCATAGTCCTTCAATAGCTCCAACCATCTTTTGTGATGAAGCTTTAGATTTTCACGGCGAACACATATTAGGCTCTTGTGATCGGTGAAAACATCCACATGAGCACAGTAAAGACAGTGCCTCCATATTTTCAACGCAAACACCACTTCTGCCAACTCTAGGTCATGAGTCGGATAGTTCTTCTCATGAACCTTGGAAGTTGTCTGGAGCGTAAGCTATCACCTTGCCCAGTTGCATCGGAACGTGACCAAGTCCCAGCTCTAGAAGCGTCTGTGCACCACCCAACCCATGTATTCCTTCTGGCAAGGTTAACACTAGAGTGACAGTGAGTTGAGTCTTTAACTCATGGAAACTCTTCTCTCACGCATTTGACCACTAGAATTTCACCTTTTACGAGTCAACCTGATGGAGGGAAACAATAGAGGATAAACCTTCCACAAAATATTGGTAATAGCCGATAGACCCAATAAACTTATGATTTCAGTTGGGGAGGAAGGTCTGGGCCAGTCTTTCACTGCTACTATCTTTTGAGGGTCTACTTGAATACTCTCACTCAAGACCACGTGACCAAAGAAAGTCTTAGACTTCAATTAGAATTTGCATTTCTTGAACCTAGCAAATAGCGGCGTTCTACGTCATGCAGCCTTTATCCTCAGATGGTTAGCATGTTCTTCCACGCTTCTAGAGTATAACAGAATGTCGTCAATAAATACAATGACGAACATGTCTAGATATGGCTTGAAAACCTTGTTCATCAGGTCCATGAAAGTTGCGGGGCATTAGTCAATCCAAGGAAATAACCACAAATTCGTAGTGTCCATACCTAGTTACGAAAGTTGTTTTTCGATGTGTCACATTCTCTGACTCTTAGCTGATGATACCCTGACTGAGATCTACACTTGTAGAAACAACTTGCTCCCTGAAGTTGATAAAAAGTCATCAATCTTGGGTAGGGGTACCTGTTCTTAACCGTGACCTTATTAGTAGAGCGGTAGTCGATACTTACAGTCCCCGGTACCGTCTTTCTTCCGCACGAAAAATGGGCCTGTGGAGGTGTTGGGCAGTAGTCCCTTATCAAGGAGGAGGTCTTTAACTAATTTTCAACTCCTTAAAACTCGAGTTAGAGATATTGCGGGAGGGATGGAGATGGGCGAGTGTACGGAAGGAGGTCTATGCCAAAGTCTATTTCTCACTCCAGGAGGGACTTCGAGAAGATCTTTGGGAAACGTCAAGGAACTCACTAACAACTGAAATTGACTGAATCGTTGGTGTCTCGAAGCTGGAATCTTTGGCAAACTAGGTGATGAATACACCCTTTAGAAATAAACTTTCTTTCCTTAAGGTAGGAAATAAACCGACCCTTAGGCACTGCACTACTGCCCATGCACTCTAAAACTGTCTTATTAGGGAAATGAAATATGACGATCCTAGTTCTACAATCGACTAAGGCATAATTGGAGTGTAACCAATCCATACCAAGAATGAGGTCAAAATCAACCATGTCTAATTCTACAAGATCGACTAAATTACCTTATTCAAAATTGAGACTAGGCAGTTCTATACACCCGGCTAGCTCTAGCGCTTGCCAACTGGGGTAGAGACTGAGAATGGTTTTGAGAGGACTTCTGGACTGATATCAAACTGGACATCTACATAGGGAGTCACGCCGATAGTGTGGCTCCTGAAGCTACTAGGGTATACATATCTAGATGGAAGAGGCATAACAAACCCGTGACCACGTCAAGTGAGCTCTCCTGATCCTGACGAGAGGACAAAGCATAAAAACGGTTTTGGTGCTGGCCGCCATCCGTACCTGAAATGTTGACACCTTTAGGTTGGTCGGCACAGCGAGTTGTGTGGAGTGGTTGATTAAGACCTCCCCCTTCCTATTGATGGGCATTCTTTGAGTCGAATCACCAATGTCCACACCCAAAACAACCCTCTCTGCCCCTAAAGGCATTCCCTTGGATGGTTCTTGACACATAGGGCAAGCTGGGTAGCGGTTGCTGGTTGCAGCTGACTTTGGGCTTGTGAGCGGTCTCCACCCTCTAATCCTTGTGGGGCCAGAAAAGTAGGGGTGCTGACAAAAGTGGGTGTTGGAGCCCTCCGTTGCTGCTGTTGCTGTTGTAGGCGGCTACTACCGCCAAACCTCTGGTGGCCATAATCTGTTTGGCCAGTCCTTACGCCTCTTGTTCTCCCGCTCAAAAGTCTTTTAGTTTTTACGCCTCAATCTGCAGGCATGAGCGATGAAGTGGAGAGATCAATATCTTTAATAAGCATTGCAGTCCTGCACTCCTTGAGGACCAAGTTCGATACTCCATTAATGAACTTCAGAATGCGGTGCCGAAACAAGCTACAATATCCAAGAGCATATTTTAACGCTTGTAGACCGGTGGATACTCTTCAATCGTCACGATTTCCTTGTTTGGATTCATAAATTCTTCCACCTTAGCCTCACACGATCTCCCAGGGGAAGAATCTATCTAGGAAGGTGTTCAAACCAAACTACACGGAAGTGCACGTGGTCGTACAAGTAGTAAAGTGGCTTTATTTTAAGCCAAGTATCAATCCCACAGGGATCGAACTACGGTAGTAATTAACCTAAGTGTTAGTGAACGATATCTCTATGAATGTAGACAACCAAACATATAATGTTTTATGAGTCAAGATTAATAAGTAATAAGAACCTAAGTAAAGATTATAATTTGAAGTCTGAACAATAGCAATGAACAAGCTGAGGTTAAGGCAAGCATACAGGGATGTAATTTCTTAATTCAAATCAACTAATCTTCTCTTTGGTTGCTAGTTAGGAATTAATCGCCTATGGATTGGATCTTTCGACTCCTATTCAATTAAAGAATCATGAGACCTTATTCTACATTTCTGGCAGTATAAGAACCTCATGCTCTAGCCATACATAACACTTGATTCCATAAATGACTAATACGACTTTCGAATATATTTCTATTCTAAATGTAATCTTTTCTCAGGTCTCTCGGCTAAGAAAAGAACATATCCTACCAATTCACATCTGTCCAATTACTTTCCTTTTCAGAATCAAAATTGGATTTCTAAGATATACATTAACATTGGCCAAACATTAATGCGGTAAAAACAAGAATTGATAGAACAACCATTATAGAAAAGATGAAGACTGAAATGATTAATAATTACATTCCTCTACAATTATCCTTAACCTCGGCAAGAGGTGAATTAGCCACTCAATTTTGAATTAAACATCTTCAAACAAGTAGAATTCATAAAAATAAATTGAAATTAAGAAAAAGAAAGAGAATTAACCTTAGAATTTCGTTCTCTCAGCGCTTGCTAACACGTTCTTGCTCCAAAAAGTCGAGAATGTCTAAAATAAAACCTAAGTATAATTTATACTATTGGAAATTTTTCCCGAAATAAAAAGGCAACGTGGCACGGAGCTATTTCGCGGAGAAGCGCCTTTCCACGGTGCTATCGTGGACCCCCACTTGGAACTCGCACCCAGGTAAATGCACCTCGGCGTAGCACGACATATCGCGGAGCCTTGCCTCCCGTGCCATGGTGTCTCGCGCACCTCCACTGGGGTGACATAATTTATTCCTCGGCGGGCAGAATGCCTCGCGTGTGGCATGTTTTGCAGACCATCCACGGAGCCCCTATTTTTGCCAACTTCCCTTGTCAACTTCCACTTCTTTCCTCCGAGTCCATTCCACTTCCCAACATGCCAAGATTAGCTTCCAAAAATTCCTTCTACCTGCAAAACAACACTAATCATGTAGGTTAGTATAAATTCACATTTACCTAAGAATCACATCAGAATGTACACATAACAATAGATAAACATGTAGAAATGAAGTATTTGAGTATCACTTGGGCATTAAATTCTGCCCAAGATCACTTGCAACACTTAGAACCTTGTTCGTCCTCGAACAATACTCTCACGTCTCATGCAGTTAAAACCCACGCATAGCTAATTTGGCTCGACCATTCAAGCTCACTGTACGAGGATTATTTAAGATAGCAACTCATCAAGAAAACATGCATGGTTTCATCAATACAATGAAGTACACCACATTAAGACCTCCTAAACTCAAGAATCAATTCTCAATCTTGGCAAACTCGTGCAAATCAACTGATTAAGACATCGACACAAGAATTTTATCTCTCATCAAGCATGTGCCCTCACAACACGAAAATTTACCCCGATGTGCACTCATAAGATTTCATAAGCACCATGTAGGGGTATATGAATACGATTACGCTAAACTCTCCCAAAGAATTCACATGCATCATGTCGTGAACCAAGCTTGCCTTTAGTGTTTAACTCCACTAATATATGGATGCGTGATGTAAGATCACGTAGGACTTAATAGGTTGTAATGTAAGCTAAGGAACTAGTAAATACTGGGCTAACCAATAGCCAGCAACTAGCTTTAAGCGCTTTTCAACCTTCCCACCTTCATTACAGTTTTACTTCTTCCCCTCCATCCTCTCTTTCTTGAATTTTCTTCTTTGTTTTTGTTCCCATTGCTTTAGCACACTTTCGACTTACTAACAAAGAGTCTTTATGCATCTTTATTTTTTTCTCATTCATTGATTTTCTTACTTTCTACTATTAATTAATCAATTTCAACAAGTGCACCTTTGACAACCTTTTCTTTGGCACCACAACTTCGCTTTCCTTCCGTTTCACACTTCTCACTCCTTTACAATTTGGGAAAATTGTTTTCTTAAAAAAGCGCTTACGAGTTTTGGATAAAATTCGGCTAATGAAAAAAGGATTAAGCTCGGTTAATTTATCTATAAAACAATAGGCTAAAGGCTCAATGGGGCTAACTAGGATGTAACATTCAAGGCTAAGGAAGTATGATAAGGGAAACTTTCGGTTGTTCAAAAGAAATGCCTACATCCTTTCCTATAATCCACATCCTTCATTTCGTTTAGTATACACACCAGGCATGTTGTAGACACTTCACAATAGCATGGAATGATCGAAACCTCATTTCACACTCACTTGCACATGCTCAACTTAAGACATATTCTAGCTCTTCAACCGAGTTGATTACAAGAGTTCACTATTAAGCCTCGATCAAATCCGAATTGAATTCTATGGCCTAGGTATCTCGACATGTTTAACACATTCGCATGCTTTCATACGAATCACACTTGCATCTTTACAATCATGTGTAGCTTATGTAAAATTACACGAACCATTAATTAGCGACACGTTTGGAAAATAAACAAAAGAAGAAAAAGAAAAAAACTACTCCTATCGACTACATTTATACAGACGGTCGTCATCAATCCATCTTAGGGAACAGTCGCGCTATCTACGACGTCGGTTCAATGGGACTATTCTCGGAAAAGCATCAAAAACAAAAACTGAAAACCAATATAAAAAGTTTCAACAAAAAAATCAATAGAAAAAAGATAAAAAATATAATTGAAAAATATTTACATCACATACATTAGCAGCTAAGATTCATTTACAACACCAACATCAGTTACAAAACATGAAACATAGAGTCACGGATTAATTAGCACAATCACAACTAACATAAATAAACGGCTGGCACCTAACTTCTCCCACCCCACACTTAATCGGAACCACTTGTCCCAGTGTTCACATAATTACAAATTAACAACAAGTTTGGGTGGTGAAACTCCCCTAATCGTCAAAACTCTTCAATTTCTTCATCAGGTGCCAGTGCTTCTTCTCCAGATGAGAGAATCGCGCCCCGTAGTCTCGTCCGACTCAACATACAGTCTCAGCGTATCTCCTCATCAGCCAAGGCGTCATCATCCACAGGCTCCACAAATGCGGGCCGCACTCGGCATCGCTCCAGGCATTCTCGTTGAATGGATAATCCAACTCAATCTTCCACAGCTCATCCTCCGTTGTAGGTCTTCCCACCGTCTTGCGGCTACAACATCTGCATCCCATACATGCCGGGCCATGTATTGATCATCCCGAGCATGTCGCTCAGTTAGTATGAGCACCGACCCATAAGTAGTGTCAGGTGCCTTTTGGTTTCCCGGTAACATCAAAGGCACGCCTGTCAATCTGAGGATGTAATCTGGGCCTCCTCCTCAATACCGTGGCCTCAAAGAGAGTAGTAGCGATACAAGCCACATCCATACACCCAGGCACAGCCAGGTTACCTTTGTGGAGACAGTGCACTTGGCTGTTTCAGCCTTCATCAGCCGCACCAGATGCAAACTCTGCTCAGAGTAGCATCGATCCTTCTTTACCGAGGATCGAGCACGAACAAACATTTCCAGCCAAATACGAGAGTATCCCACATTGTGAGAATAGGGCAATGTTTGATGGTATCCCCTTACCATGTGCCTACCCCACCTGGCTGTCGATCAGGCTCCCACAAAGTGCGTCTGATATTCGCGTAAGGTGGGTGCCGTGTTCAACACAGAGACATGAGCGTATGTGTCCTTTGAGTTACATTCAAATGGTGGGGTTCAAAGGTGCACCTGTCCTCACGATTTTGATGGTGTGGCTGCGCAAAGATGGGTTCCAGTTGGCATAAATTTCCCGGATAAGATGGAGATTGCACTCTCACGGTTCTTCAAAAATATGAAGTTTCTTAGCCGGTGTCAATCTGTGTAGAATCCGCAGAATTCCTGTACCCGATGGTTCTGTGCTATCTTCTCCTCAAGGGAAGTCTTGGTTTCCTTGTGTTTATACCATTCTTCCCTCATCCATCACCCATCTTGTTTTCCTCTTGGCGGTGTGCCCTCGAGGAACCGTTGGTGCTGCTGATGCTACTTTGTCCCTAATCTTACTCTCTTTCTACTAGCACGATGTGGATGCGCCTTACTAATCTTGTCTTCGGACATTGTTCTTGTACATTCAAACATACAGTTCCAATGTTATTCAAGCCATAGTTAGCTCTGACTAAGGTTGAGCTTAATTTGATACCTCTTAGTCTTTAGCACTTAGTCAACACAATTCGACAAGACATTCATGTTTTTGCAATTCTTAACCTCAACATGCTTAGTGCATTCATACAAGTAGATGGAACAATTTCTTTGTACTACTTAGACTTCATACAAAGAATAAGAATTCCTCCTTGATTCAATTATATCATGCTTGAGCACATTTGCAATTTAGCACAACAACCTATGTTAATTCTCCATTTATATTCTCGAAAATCCATCTTCTATCATAGCATAATCAGCTTCAATCACAATACATTTCACTTCAAACATATGCACAACCCAAATTATCCATTTTAATCCATTTGTCTTCTTTATATTCAATCCTCAACCCTAGTTATCAATATCGTAAGAATTTCAACAATCATGCAATCATTGAGTTAATCTACTAATAACGATCCTATGAACATCTGTTCAATCACTTAACTCAATTGATTTTAGCTTATTTCTCACTTAGGGAAAAGTTTCATCACAAAACATGTTCAAGAATCAAAATTTGAGCAATAATAAGGAAAAATTCAAGAACATACCTTTACTTTGATGAAATCGTAGAAAACTCGAAGAATTTGATCACTGGGTCCGTGTCACGTTGGGGGAGGAGGGATTTTAGGGTGTGGGTCGCGGAGGAAATGAGGGAATAGGAAAAAATGAAGTGATTTGGGTTAAGAAGGGGGTTTTTCGCGGGTTACAGGTGACCCAAGGTGACCCGGCGTAGGAAATACACCTCAACGTGTCCCACGGGAGGGTAACGCGGAGGCCCTCCTCCGTGGCCACTGGGCCATCATGTAGAATTGCAGGAATTAAAAACTTTGAGAATACCTTGACGTGTCATGGAGGGTAACGCGGAGGCCCTCCTCCGTGACACGGAGACATCCGTAGGCTCCTTGGAATATCCCAAATTTTATTTTCTTACCTTTATTTTTTTTCCCTTTGCGCTTTTTATTTTTTCCTCGTTCCACCTGCAAATCATTCAACCACAAAAATTCGTTAAAAATCATAGGTTGCCTCCTCAACTATTTTACTATTTTCTTTTTGTTGTTTATCTCTTCTTTTCCAAATTATTCTACTCTTCTATTACAACACATTCACGGGTTGCCTCAGGTGCAGCGCACAGTTTACCGTCGCGGCTCGCGCTATTATCCTTAATCATCTCATAGAGTGATAGACGTCTTCTCTCGAATAACGTCTTAACCCCAATAATACTTACATCTTTGCCCATTCACCAAAAATGTGGCACTTCTATCTTCTTGCCACAATTCCATTTGCCCCGTGTGAGGTCATTCTCACCACTTCAAATGGCCCTGACCCGGTTGAGCCACAACTTTCCATGGAAGCAACCTTGAATTAAACAACGACACATTCTGCCCCGGCTCCAAGATCCGATGCCATATGCCTGTCGTGCCACCTTTAGTTTTCTCTTGTAGCATTTATGGCGCTTTCTTAGGCATGCCATGAAGCTTATATCTTATTAACTGATTGCAGCAACCTCTTCTTCCCTGCTAGATCCGGATCCATGTTTAGCTTTCTCAGGCCCAAAAAGCTCGATGTTCCAACTCCACGGTGATGACATGCCTTTCCATAAACCAATCTGGCTAGTCCCAATGGGTGTCTTGTATGCAGTTACGCCAAGCCCACAACGCATCGTCAAGGTTGCTTGCCAGTCAATTCGTTGTGCATTCATTGTCTTCTGATCTTTATCTCTCTGTTTGACACCTCTACTTTCCCACTAGTTTGGATGATATTATTGTTCTACCTTGTGCCGCACCCAATACCAACTATATTCAAAACTGCATTACAAATGATCCCCTCCATCAACGATAATAGCTGGGGTGTCGAACCTGAGTGAAAATTTGCTTTTCACAAATTTCGTCACCACCTTGTTGTCATTCCTGGGACAAGCTGCTACCTTGACCCACTTAGATACATAGTCAACCGCTACCAAGATGTAACGATTACCAAATAACGGTGGAAATGGACCTATGAAGTCTATTCCCCATACATCAAAAATCTCAACCTCTAATATCTGCTGCAGTGGCATCTCTATCTTCCCTATAATTGTACCTGTCCTTTGACATCTATCACACATTTTACATATGCTATAGAATCTCACGAGCCGGTGTAGGCATAAAGAAACCTAAGCGTAGCACCTTGTAAGTTGTCCGCTCTCCTCCGTGGTGCCCTCCATACAACGATGAGTGACAACTCCTCAATACTTCTGCAATCTGGATCTCTGGGATGCATCGTCTCATCACTTGATCCGGTCCACTGTAAGCAGATACGACTCATCCCATATGTAATATGCGCAATCATCATCTCAATCTTTCTTTGTTGAGCGCGTAGCCTCGGTCGTGGGCTGCCTGTGGTTCACAATATCTGTATGCAAGAGTTTAGCTTCCCTTATTGCTGAGTTGCTCATCTGGGAAATCTTCTTTGATTCTATCACCTTCCAGCTACATGCAAATGGCTTTCAATGCGATAGGTGATACGCCACTTGATTCTCGCTCCTTTAAGTCGAATCTCTGGTCAAATAGCAACAATATCCATCTGATTAGTCAAGAGCACATCCTTCTTTCCAAACAAATACCGAATTGCTGCATGATCATTATATACCATTACTTTCAGAACCCACCGGTAGGACTGAATTTATCAAATGCGAACACCAATGCTGCATCTCTCCTTTTAGTGGCCTTATAGTGGCTTAGGCTCATCAAGTGTTTAGCATAACTAAATGGAATGAAAAAGGTTATTCCTCCGCTGCCCCAATACAACTCCTACAGCCACGTCACTTGCATCACACATCAATTCAAAGTTGTTCCCAATGCGGAGAGATGAGAATAGGCGGCTCTACTAACCTGTTTTAGCTCCTCGAATGCTTTTACACAATCCTTGTCAAACTCGAACTTCACCTCTTTTTATAGCAACCAGCATATCGGTCTAGGGAAATTTTGAAGTTCTTGATGAACCATCTGTAGAACCACACGTAATAAGAAGAAGCTACCAGACACCCCTTCACCAAACTTTGGTGGTGGTAGCTTTCGTCACTTCAATCTTTGCACGATCGACTTCAACCTTGCATGAGACCTTGTGTGGGCGATACCCTCTTATTTAAAAAATTACATTTCTCCCAGTTGAGCACAAGGTTAGAGTCTTCACATCGAGCTAGCACCACAATCAAGATTAACGCAAACATGTAGCAAGCGAAGTACCAAGCCAAGAAAGTCATCCATAATACCTCAACAAAATATTCCACTATATACTCGTGAAAGATCGCCATCATGCTTCGCTGGAATGTGGCTGGTGCGTTGCTTAGACCAAATGGCATCCGCCTGAAAGCATATGTCCCATAAGGACATGTAAAAGTGGTCTTCTCTGCGATCCTCCCCGTGCTATGGCTATCGATTATAATAGGAATATCCAAATCAAAAAGAAAAACAATAATACTCTTGACACCTTAACTTTGTCCAAAAATTTGATCAATAATGGAATAGGATAATGCTCTTTCCACGTGTGGCCTCATTGGGCTATAGTCCATGCAAATTTGCCAACACAGTGTGCGTGTGGGAATCGGCTCATTCTTCTCATTGGTGACCCTGGTCATCCCTCCTTTCTTTGAAACACCTTTGACCCGAGGCTAGCCCATTCCAGCACATCCCTGAAATGGGATATACCACACTTGCATCAAGCCACTTGATCACTTCCCTTTCTAACTACATCCTTCATCATGGGATTCAACCTCTGGGATGTTGCATAGTTGGCTTGGATCCTTCTTCCACAAAAATCGTGTAATGCGAAAATGTTGGACTAATTCCTCGATGTCCGACATCGCAACCATTGCTTTCTTCCACCTCTTGGCAGAAGCCACTAATGCATCTTTCGCTTGTGCTGTGCTTCGGTTCTGCGGAAATGATGACTGGAAAGTGTTATCTTCCCTTAGAAATACATGCCCAGAATGGAGGCACTGTCTTCAACTCCAATTTAGTGCCTTCTCAATTGATGGCTTTGACAATGGTTCCAAGGACCTCATCAACGACTCAAAGTATTGCTTCCTGGGAAACCATTTGGCTCGTTCAGCGTCTGCACCATCTCATATGTAGCACTGTCTCCAAAATGATCGGAGCCCATCAAGGCTCTCTCCAATGAGTCCTATGAGTCAAAACAATGAAGATTTGATTCTGATTAGCATTGATTCGCTGATGGCTCACCATAAATGGCGGTGATTTCTGGCGCCTTGCACATCAAAAACCTCACTGTCATGTGCTCCACATGGTTAGCTGCCCAGTAGCCACATCCAATCAAAGCTCGCCCGGATGCCAGAAAGGGCGTCCCAAAATAAATGGGACTTCCACATATGGCTCGAAATCCAAGATAATAAAATCCTGGGAAAATGGGAGCCCACTTGCGGTGAGTACATCCTCCACAGCCTCATCTGGTCTGGCCAATGAACGGTGGCTATGCGCTGCAAGATCACAGTAATTGATAAGGTTGCCCAGCCTAACTTCTTGAACACCGATGTAGGCATCAAGTTTCTTCTTGCTCCCAAATCACATAATCCCATGACTCGAATACATTGCCCAATTATAATCCCAGATGGTAAAGCTCCCAGGAGCCTTGAGCTTTGTCGGCAATCTGTTCTGTATTCGGGACGTGCACTCCTCCCGGTAAGCTTCCGTAGCATACTCTATCAATCTACTTTGTTTGCTACAAATGTCATGATGTACTTGGCATATTTCGGCACTCCACGCAAAACATCCAACTAAGGTAAATTAATATCTACCTGTTTCAGCACTTCCATGAATTTCTTAAAGCAAGCTTCTTCCTTGTGCTTCTTTAGTCTCTAAGGAAAACGGGGTGGTGGTCTTTTTATCTCAAGCTGCCCTTTTCCTTCCTCAGCATGCATATGTTGTCCATCTTTTTCTGCTGCTCCAGATTGCTGAGGTGGCCTTTGGTTCCCACCTCCTTAACTTGGATCACTCCATTAACTGCAGTGATACCACTTGGGATTTGGGTCGGTGTCACTTGGTAGTCCTCCCGGGCTGGTGTTTTGGCTCTGACTAAGCTGTCAAACTGATACTCCAATGCCTTCGTAGCTAACTGCTGATTTTTCATTTCAGGTGCTAATTTCACATAATCAGCCTGCACCTGCGCTTGGTTAGCTATTATTGTTTTGAGTATATCCTCAATGTTCTTTGGGTGGTGGAGGAGGTGCATTGTTTCCTCTATATTGAGGCCGAAAATTTGATGCCCCCTTGATTTCTCTGCACGCCCTGATTCGAACCCTGTCATGATGACTATTACTCCCCCAAGAAAAATTCGGATGATTCCACCAATTTGGGTTGTAGCTGTTGCCATACGGTGATTATTGTTCCTCTGGACGTTCCCAACAATGTTTACCGAATCTGGATTGGCACACAACACTCAGCTGAGTATTCACTACTCCATACTTCCACACCTTGTGATGAACTGCATTGACTGGGGCTTGTGCTTGATTCAAGTTCATACTCTTTGATGGGTGTTGAGTTGATTTTGCAACATATCTATCAAGGCAGCTTGTGGCCTAAAACCATCCCCCTCAAAGACCCCTGCCAGCTTTCTTGTTCCTCCTCGAGTTGAATCTGCATTCCATTCTCGTTTTTCCTGTGAAATACCAGTTTAACAAAGTGTAAAGCTCCTCATAAGGCTTCTCCAATGCTTGCCCACCTAATGCAGAATCTAACAAGATTTTTGTATGTGGTTCCAAACCTTTAATGAATGTATGCACCAACATGTCATTAGACGTGTGATAATGAGGACATTCATAACATTGACGACCTCTCCCAAGCCTGATACAAATTCTACCCTCTCTCTGTTTGAAACTTAGAATTTGACTTCTAAGTCTGGCTGTCTTCCAGGATGGAAAAGATAGAGTATCAAAACTTCTTGCGAATTCATCCCAAGTAGTGATAGAATTAGGTGGTTCAGCTTTCAACCACCTCTTTGCTTCCCCCAACAATGAGAACGGGAATAATGTAAGCCTCACATAGTCATATGATACTCCAACGGGGATGTATGTGTCACTTATCTCCAAAAAGTTTTGAAGATGTTGTTCTGGATCTTCATGAGGGAGACGTAAATTACTTGTTGGTGAAACAACTGCACCATATTCTGCTTAAGCTTGAACCTCACTCCTGGCTCTAGTCTGCAGATACTGGATGTAACATTATTTGCATGTGGGATTACCGCCGCGGACCAGTCTTGCTGCCATCTCTTCGGGCACTTAAAGCGCCTTACAAGCGGTGGATTACATTGCTTTGCTCAGGTACTGTCTTAGCAACTACCTTCTTCTCAAGAGCTTCCCTTCTTTGGCGTTGAAATTGTCTCTCTGGCTCTATAAATGAATCCCACCAACTCCTTATCTCTTGCCAGCGTTAGAAAAATTCCAATACACGCAGAGAAAGGCTAGATCAAGTTGTCAACACTTATATTGAATTTCCAAACTAACACTAAGAAAATAAATTTACCAATTGCAGTCCCGGCAACGGCACCAAGAAACTTGTTCGAGCCAAACTACACGCAAGTGCGTGGTCGTACAAGTAGTAAATTTGCTTTATTTCAAGCCAAATATCGATCCCACCCAGGGGCCGGGCTACGGTGGTAATCAACCTAAGTGTTAGTGAGCGATATCTATGAATGTAGACAACCAAACAAATAATGTTTTATGAGTCAAGATTAATAAGTAATAAGAACCTAAGTAAAGATTGTAAATTAAAGTCTGAACAATAGCAATGAACAATCTGAGGTTAAAGGCAAGCATGCGGGGATGTAATTTCTTAATTCAAATCGGCTAATCCTTCTTGGTTTACTAGTCAAGAATTAATATCCTATGGATTGGATCTTTCGACTCCTATCCAATTAAAGAATCATGAGACATTATTCTATATTTCTGTGATATAAGAACCTCATGCTCTAGCCATACATAACAGATTTACATAAATGACTAATACAACTTTAAGATATATTTCTATTACGAACGTAAAACTTTTCTCCAATTTTCTCGGCTAAGAAAGATCATATCCTACCAATTCAAATGTCAATTACTTTCCTTTTGAGAATCAAATTGGATTTCCTAAGATATACATTAACATTGGCCAAACATTAATGCAGTAAAAACAAGAATTGATAGAACAACCATTATAGAAAAGATGAAGATTGAAATAATTAATAATTACATTCCTCTACAATTATCCTTAACCTCAGCAAGAAAGGTAAGATTAGCCTCATTTGGATGAAACATCTTCAAACATTAGAATTCATACAAGAAATTGAAATAAAAGAAAAAGGAAGAGAATTAACCCTAGTAATTTCGTCCTCTCAACTGCCTGCTAACCACGTTCTTGCTCCAAAAAGTCAGAATGTTTAAAATAAAACCTAAGTGTGCTATTTATACTGTGGGAATTTTCCCAGGAATAACAAGCAACGTGGCACGGAGTGTATCAGCGAGCGCTCCGTGCCCGCGTTCTTCCTCCTTGGTTATTTGGAACTCGGCTCCTAGGTAAATGCACCTCAGCGTGGAACGACATGTATCGCGGAGCCTTGCCTCCGTGCCACGGTGCTATCGCGCACCTCCACTGGAATTTAACATAATTTGTTCCTTCGGCCAGAATGCCTCAGCGATAGTAGCGTGACACGGAGCCATTCTTGAGCCCTATTTTCCAACTTCCCTTGTCAACTTCCACTTCTTGCTTCCGAGTCCATTCCTGCACTTCACCAACTTGTAGATTAGCTTCCAAAAATTCCTTCTACCTGCAAAACACCACTAATAATTTTGGTTAGTATAAATTCACATTTACCTAAGAATCACATGAGAATGCACACATAACAATAGATAAACAAGTAGAAATGAAGTATTTGAGTATCACTTGGGCATGAAATTCATCCCCAAGATCAGAAAGTTATGAAGTAAACTCCTCGCACTCCACTAGTTATGCTCCCGCTGATCTCCCTTCCTTCCATTAATCGTACCGGATCTAGGCTACCCCTTTAAATTTCGGTAGGCGACGAGGTAGACACTTTTAGAGGAACTAACACCGATAATTTGGGTGATCTTCCTAATATCATCCACAAACTCCTGTAGGTCCTCTCCCACCTTAGATCCATGGAAAGCTAGAGGTTCATCCGGGTGAGAGTCGAACCCGGCGGCTGCTGTGGACCCATTAGCATTGACCGGAACCACCTGCTGATTTTTTGTTTTGTGAATATACATTGTGGCAGTTTGGATTCTTTGCTACGGGCTGCACGGAGGACACTAGGTCATCCTGCGGGGCTATTGGAGTTGGTGGGGTAGGTCGGTGAGCGTTTTCGGCACTTCTTCCATTACCACGTCTTGGAGGCATGATTTCACTGGAATGAAATAGAAGTGGAGTTAGAATGTTTCTTAAGAATTTAACTTGAACTGCGATAAAGAAGTATGAACAAGGAGTTTTCCTAATAATATCCCGTAGCCTCCCTACATAAGTGTGCGCGCTTCACACCCATGAAAGGAACTCCACTCGACGCGGCTTTTAAACATCCTAGGATACTTAAAACCTAGTGCTCTGACCAAATTTATCACGACCCGATTCTGTACCTTGGAAGAGACACGGTACTTGGAGTCACGAGTAACCCCAAGTCAACCCGTGGTCTATCATAGCACTGGTAATTTGAGTAAAATCATTGCTGAAGCCTTAAAAATAATAAAAACTATTTATGAAGAAGAACTAAATCACAAAGTTTTAATAAAACTGAAAACAAAACTGAAAATATGGATCTATGTTTGCGTCTAAAATCCATCTATCTGATGAGTTGCGGGGCAAGCCCCTAGCTAACTCTAAAGTCTACTGAATGAAATATAAGCGAAGAAAAAAATAGCATCATCCTCAAAAGATAAGGACTCACCACTAGTGCAGCTGAAAACTCCCGGAGAAGATCTTCTAATGGTGCTGAGACTAAAAACCTACAGGTTTGTATTAAAAAATGATAAAACATAGAAGGAATGCATCAATACTTTGAATATGTGCGAGTTAGTAGGAGAAAACATAACGCGGAGAACAAAAATAAGCTGAACTATAATTACATGCAGTGACCAACTAGAATGTTGAATCTAAATACACTAAAATACACTGAGATGGTCAAAGTGACCCTGTCTGATGGTCAAAGACATGCCCTAAATGCGAGATGCGATGGAACTACTATTAGGGCGTGCAGGCTAAGGTAATCTAAAGCTTTTAACGTCTTTGCGGCGACTAAGACTAGGCCCGACTAGTCGGAGTCTACGCCGACATGTAACCACATGAGCTAGACGTGGAGTTCGAGGTATACACCTCATCGGTAGGACCCAATATACCTTGCCATGGTATAAAGGAATGAACAGGGTGATCACAAGTATGGGGCCATAAGGATAATAAAAATAACCTATGGTGGCAACGTTGTTAAGGAACTTTGGGAGTGCTTGGAACCCGGTCGCTCGGTGCTAAGTCCCTACTCATTAGATAGTCCTACACTGAATACTAAGCTGATAGCTCGAAACTGGGGCCCAAGAATAAGTCAGGAATACCTATATGGAGATTATCACGAGTCTTATTAGATTGGATTTTTGTAAGTGGTGTTCTAAGGCCAGTGGAAATTTGCTTATCGGAAGCATCGTAACCGTCTAAAGAACAAACTTTAATCTGAAGGATTGGGTTTCTAAGACTGGTCAGAGCTACTCAACTGAAATGTCATGACCGCCTAAAGAGCCACTAAAACTGATGCTCAGGAGTCTATGCGATATGACTTCCATGACACTTGTAATTTTAAGTAGTCAAACTAATCGAGTGATATTTACGGATTATATTGAATATGCTAATAATTTGACTAAAACTAGACTAATATGCATGTGATTGAGATTTCAACATATACTAATATTATAGAGGGATCTCAAAACTGATAGAATCAAGCTACATGAAAACTAGTCCAACAAGCAAGATTCTAAATTTTACTGAACTAAGAACTAGGGCTAAATCATTCCACTAGATACCATTTTTCAAAAATTTCTAGAAATGGGGAATAATAAGCGATTAAAAAATCATGAGAAATATTCTACTTGAAATCTTAAAGAAATTGATCTAACAATTTTCTACATTTCGAATCCACAGGGTTGTAACTGATAGAGAAAATAGGAAAGATTTGGGGACACAAGGGAAGACTATTCCCTTTTGAATTCACAAATACCTGGATAAGAAATCCCTAGAGAAAATGACTTGAACTTCTGCAACTGACAAAGATAGTTCTTTCTTGAGAGGAATGACCTGGGTTTCTACGATCGATATTCTGAGAGTCTAAGTGGGAATGAGGGAAAATCATTTTGCAATCTATAAATTCTCTAAAATTACACTTAAAAAATTGTAGTTTGGGAATAAATAGGTGGGAATTTACAAAAATATTCCTAGACTAAAATCTAGAAAACTGACTGACAGAGAACCAATAGGTCACTCAACGACTTGTTAGGTGAGACCACGACTCTTTGGGACGAATTGTTGGTCCTACTATCTAGGTCCTTAGTTCACTGGATCTAGCAATAGGGTCTACAACTCGATGGATGAACCAACCGGTCGTTGGTTCCTTCCATAGTCACTGGACGAGGAAACTTGGAAGGCTTGATAACGGTGACATAACGGGTGTTGGTGGACCCAATGGGTCGTTGTGTCCGAGTTGCTCTACCTTTCTTGGAAAAATTTAAATATTTAGAGCTTGACCCCATGGGTGGTCACAATGACTTCGTTGTGGGATACAACGGGTCATTATTTTCCACTCGTCATCACTGGAGGAGTTTCTAGGGTTCTCACCCAATGACCCACAGCACGAGTCGTTGTTTCTGACGATGACTCGTTAGTTGAAGTCGTGGGTCCACGGGGCTGTTCAGGCGGGGACCAACGGTGATAGGATGACTCATTGTTTCTCCTCTGAGTCGTTCCTTGTCCCATTCGTTCACTACTCGAAAGGTGCACATTGGGCTGACCACGACTACACAACGAGTCGTTGGAGCTGACCACAACTCATTGTCTTAGTTGTTCTGAGACAAATTTTCTATTTTTCTTCTTGATTTTTCTTCTTGAGGTGTGATGGTCTAGGAAAGTTCGGGGTGTTACACCATAGTGGATGGTCGATATTTGATAGAATTTGATTTATACTAGTTTCGATTCATCATTAATGGTTGTTCATGTTTACTTTTTTTAATTACTTATTCTCTATCTGATCCAACTTGTGAGTAAATCTGTTGGCTTTGAGGTCAAACTTGGGAAGGGAACCGAAAGGGTTAAAGGTAAATATATAGTAGGAATTCAAAGACCCTTGAACCTATTAGTGAAAGGATAGAAGTTGTTGTAGGATAGGGATATACCCTTCAACCCTATTTAGTTGAAATACAAATAGGCATATTGAATTTGTTTCATGTTTCTCTTGCAACCATAGGGATATAGGCATTAGGGTTCATGAGATAGTTCTTAGATACTAAGGAGTGTGGCAAGGAATGGGATAGTAACTTGCAACTAGAAACCATAGGAAGAATGGTTATAGTGTAATCACGTCTTGAAAACTCAACCTCAAATTAAAAGTACCATTTCCCTAGATTTTTAGCATAATTTTCAAAAACAACAAAAGTAAAAAAATCAATATTAAATTAATTTTATATTTAAATTTTTAGTAGTTTAATTTCCCAAACAATTTCCCATTTCAATCATTTGATAAAATAATTAAAATAAGAAACAACCTTAAATGATTAAACTGGCAGTCTCTGAGGAATCAGTAATGGGGACTTCTAGTCTTATATTACTTGATGACCATGTGGGCTTGCGTACGCTTGGGAGACATCATATAAGTCGTACGACCGGCGTGAGGCGATTTAGTCAATCTATCTACCACTACACAAATGGAGTCACACTTCCTGCCTGTCTGCGGCAATCCAGTAATGAAATCCATATTAAGCACTTCCTACTTCAGGCTAGAATCTCTCCATATTCTGGGTCAAGCCTCAGTCGCAGCCACGACCACCCAAAGCATAGAATTTGTGTTGCATTATCCACCTGAGCTAGATGCCTGTCCCTCTTGGCCCCTACCTTAGCGTAAGTGGGCTGAGGACCAGGTCTCAAAGGGCAATCAGAGGTGATGAATCCGAAGATAATCTTGACCGCTGAGTAGTACGGCCTCTCCCTCTATTTGGACAAAACCACTTGATATGACACAGACACCTATAATAATAACATATTACTGCCCCTAACGGCATGGACTTGCAGGTGTCCTTCCACACTGATGTGATGTGGGTTTACAACACTTTCTATGCTTAAAACTAAGAAAATATGCATGGTCTTAGGTGTGTTTATATGGATATGATGCACTTTTGCTTTGTTTTCAGGGAAATTTTGTGATGGAGTTGGGAAATACGTGAAAAGAAGGAAAAAGTGCACAAATTGGGGAGAGGTACAGACTTCAGTATGAGTCGTACCATCCCCTTGTATGATTCATTACCAGAGAAGTCATTTGTAAAACTTTAGAAGGATGTACTTTGATTAGTCTCCATAGTATAGGTAACAACTATGATCGTGATGACTACCTACTATCCGTACCAAGAAAGGCTGTGGTGAAGTTCAAAAGATTGTTAAAAGGTAGATTCCATGGTATGAAAGGCAACCACGAGCCGTAAGAGCAAGGTACGAGCCGTACATAGACACTCGTGGAAATATTCATAGGATGCCGAGATATCTAGGAGTTCGAGACTACAGGGAATGTACAACTTGTAAGAGCATTATGACGAGTCATACCAACTCCCAACACATAGCTAAATTTAGAGCTGCCAGGCACTGTATGAGATAAAGGTTTGACTCACTTCAATCTTGATACAGTCATAGGAGAAAACAATAGTTTTATTAGTTTTCTTGTTAATCTAGGAAAGGTTTCTAATTATTTATATAAATACTTTTCTAGGTAATTTTAGTTAGAGGATGACTTTCTTAGAGGAGATTTCAACTTTTTGGAGATTCATTTTGAGTTTTTAAATAATCTTGGATAATGTCCATTGTTCTTGAATTGTTCTTAGTCAAATATTGCAACTTGAGCGTTTTATTTCAATCTTCATTGTGAGTTCTTAATTATGTTTTCTTCAATGAATGTTAATTCTTCTCCTACAATCATGAGAGGCTAAAAGCATGTAAATAGGGTTGTGGGAACCATGGTGAATTAACAAATTAGGATTTGCGTTAAGGCATTCTAAACCAATACGCATGCTTGTATTGTCTTCTCTTCATCTTAAATGTTTCTTAATGGAGCACAATGTTAGGACTTGCCTGAATTCTCTATTTTCTTAAACATAGAGAAATAGAGATTAGGAAAAGAGAATAACAACAAAGCCCTAAATTTTATGGTTCATTGTATAACTTAAGTTAAGGTCGCAGGATAGTTAATTTGGAACAAATTATTAACGATTAAGTGAAATCACTCAAGGGACCTAATCAGGTGATTGAGTATAGCCAATCAATAGGGGAGAACCAGTCGTTTGGATGAATCTATGCTATCAATTCTATAAGTTAAATATTAGTCTAGGAGTGCAAACTAGAAATAGTTATGGTTCCATGGCGAACACTTCCTGGTTAATTGCATCAAACGATAACAACTTGAATTTTCAATACTATTATTTGTTTCATTCTTTAAAACCCCCCTTTAGGAAATAATAGAATTAAAAGCATAAATACTAGAATTATTCTACATCCTGACCATATTCCCCGTGAGATCGACCCCAACCATTGTTGGGTTCTTTATTGACAACATTCGCGTCACACCTTTTTGAGGTGTGATTTGAGCATTATTAAAAAGTGGCCTCATTTACTGGGAAATCACAGTTAGGATTAATGTAGTGTCGTGTTTAACTTTTTAGTCGTTATTTCCTCATTTATATTTTCTTATATTTTTGACACCTACAGGTTGCCATTTGGTGAATGCCAAGTACTTGATGAAGCGGAAACCCTCTGATTCCACTTGATCTTGAGCTAGAGCGAACAACGCAAAGAATGGAAAACCACAGAGAGAGGCACGATTCGTAGAGTAGCTCGTCAAAGTGAATTGGCTCGGCAAGCAGCACTTGGGGGAAGCCAGGGATACTCACAATGAGGTAGTAAATGTTTGGCCCCCATGGAAGGGGTAACAGAGGCCAAAGATATGCTCCTCGGAGTTTTATGATGATGATGATGATGACGAGGTTAATGATGAAATTTGGGTGGCAGAACCATTGTACCTCCACCTTTGCCTACAAGCCAAGTTTGACTATCATTAGCACCATGGTTCAGTTGCTTAACATGAAAGGGGTTTTTAATGGTCACAAAAACTAACATTGGTAATCTTCCTAATGAACTTTGTTGGCATTTGCAATGCATACAAGTACCAGCGTAAGCCAGGATGCAATTAGGTTGAGACTCTTCCCATTCTCTCTGTCAACAAGCCTTCTTAGGAAAGGTTCTTCCACCTTCACAGGATGCTGCAACTAAAGGATGAGATATATAATTTTTGTTAACTGAATATGGAGGCATTTCATGAGACATGGCTGAGATTTAAGAAGAATCTGTTATTACACAATTATAAAATCCTAGGCGATAGTTTGTTGGAAATTTTCTATAGGTCTTTACATGTAATTGCATGAGAATTGTAACAGATACACTGGAAGGAGGAGCACCGAAGAGTCACTCGTGGGAGCAAGTAACCATTGTACAAAATTAAGTGACCAAACCAGCGAGCCTAGCACACCGGGGAAGAGCTGAGACAGCTATGAAATGCATGGTATAGGGATGACTTCGGACTAATACGAAAGAGGAGGAGCGTGATAGAGTTATCTCACTGAGGACACCTCTAGACCTACTCACGAAGCATATTATGGGCTCCTGGAGCTTAGAAGGTGAATGATTAGGCTCAAGGTTAGGGAGCAGGGTTTAGGCGATTGATTTCCGGGAAGAGGCAAACTTCTTGGACAGCCGGTGTGGTAGATTTTGGGCCAACACCGGGAGTAAGACGAGACAATTGGCGCCAAGGTTTAGAAACCATGGTCGGAACCAGTATAGAGACAACACAAAGGAATGGGTATAGGGATAGAAGTAGAAGTCGTGGTGATGTTCTGAGTTTTACAGCACTTTCGATGCTTAAAAATGAGAAACTAGCATGGACTTGGGTGTGTTTATATGGATATGAGGCACTTTTACTTTGTTTTCATGAAAAATAGATGTTGGAGTTGAATTTTGCAAAGATGGAGAAAAATGAAAAGTGGCTTAAATTGCGGATCTCAATACGTGTTGTACCATCCTAGTACAAGTCTTACTGAGAGTCATGGAAATGTACAAGAGCAAATTATTGTAGCAAAGGCAAGTTACGACTCATGGTACGAGCCATACCATCACAGTACAAGCCATACCATGCCGGTCGTGGAAAGTTCGGAAGAAATTGCACGAGACCAAGTATCTGGTATGGGTGGCAATCCGCAGTCCTAAGATTACTACCTAAGACCCATATCTAGGAACCGTGGAACAGCCCAGAAGAATAGAAGACTGGCAGAACTCAATATATGAGAAGGAATCATGAATCGTTGGCGAGGTATGGGTTGTACCATGTCATCCGTGAAGTTAACCTTGAATGTCAACAAGTGCAAGATCAAGTCACGAAAATATTGTATGACTCATAGGTTCTTGGTATGCGTCGTACCCAGAATTCCAACATTTAGCTAGATTCAACAGAAGACAACCAACGTACGAGTCAAAGTACGACATGTACAATCTTGTTACAGGTCATAGATGGGGGCGACAATAGTTTTTGGTAGTTTCCTAGTTTATTTAGGATAAGGTTCCAATTATTTTTATAAATACTATTTACGTTATTTTGGTAAGAAACACAATTAGAGGTGATTGGGCACGAAGAAGACAAGTTGTTGTGAATTTTAATTCAAGTCATGGAGATATATTTCTTTGATTTCTTCATAGTTCTTGAGGTTTTCTACATCAATTCTTGCAATAATCAAATAAGGTTTTCTTTCAATCATAATTATAAGTATTCAATTATGTGTTTGTCTATGAATGCTAATAACAATCTTACAATTATGAGAGGCTAAAACCTCCACAACTAGGATTGTGGGAACCTTGATGGATTAACAAACTTGGGTTACACAAAGTTATTGACAATCTGTAATTCTTACATTTTGTATTTATCTCTTGTTTTTAATGTTTATATTAATAAAAACAGCGTTGAGGACACCACGAATTTGCTGCTTTGTTGAACCTGAGCAGATTGGAAGAAAATTGCAAAAAACATGATCTTATGATTATTATAACGACTTGTTTGACACAGATAGTTAATTTGAAAAATTAATAATGGTTGTAAAATCACTCATGAGACCTAACCAATTGATTGAGTATAGTCATCCAATAGGGAGACCGAGTCACTTGGATGAACCCTAGATATAAGTTCTACATGCCAAGCATTGGAATAGATCATGAGTGTAAACCCCAAGTAGTTATGAGCCCATGGGAAATACTAACCCTAGTTAATTGTAAATCTTGAAAAAAATAAGCGATTTTCAATCTTTTTGTTTTATAATTACTTTCATAATCCCCCCTTTTTGGAGATAACATACCTAAAAGCTTAAATATTTGCATTAGTCTATATCTTACCATATTCCTGATGGGTATGACCCCGATCTTTGTTAGGTTTTTTATTGACAATATTCGCTTCATACTTTATTAGGAGTGTAAGTTTGAGCTTCATCTTTGTTGAGTTTGTGCGTTCGGTATGTAGGTAAAGCAATTTGGGTGAATAAAGTGCACCACGGGGTTGTCACGGAGTCTCGGTACGAGTCATATGACTGTTTGTATTACCGTCAGTGGTTCAAGGCAGAGACTAAGTTGAAGCATGGTTTACGTTATGGTTGGTAATTACGAGTCATACCTACATTGTACGGGTCGTAATTACTTCTTTGTAGTAGTAAACTATACCATGTGGATGTTCGAAAAGTGACCTACAGCGGGTCATAGTACGATTTGTACCCTCATGGTACGGGTCGTACCTTGTACTCCTAGGTCCCCAATAACTTTTCTCAGTCTTTTGATACGAGTTCACAAGGGATGAGCCATAGGTCGACATACTACTCGTGAGTACGAAGTCATAACGGGATAAATAATTCACTTAGACCCAACTCGACCGGATGAAATTCCTCCCTAATATATTTAAACTTGAATTTTCGACATTCTGATGTGCTGTAGTTCTGACACTTTCGACGCTCAAAAATAAAGAAAATAGCATGGACTTAGGTGTATTTATATGGATATAAGACACTTTTCCTTTGGTTACAGGATAAATTGGTGTTGGAGCTAAAAAATGCAAAAGATAGCCTGAAGTGTGCAAAATAGGCTCAAATTGTAGTCCACAGTATGAGGCATAGGAAGGTCCTACTAGCCGTGCGGTAGCCGTAGAAAAGTTTGAAGGCTAATGTTGAAGAGATTGATATACGAGTCTCCATACGAGTCGTACCAAGATTATGCGAGTCGTGGTGGATAAGTCAAGAAAAGATTTAGAAAATTTGCAAGAGAGGATGACTCCTGCTACTGAAAGGAAGTACGAACCGTGGAATAAAGGTACGGGTCATACCATGGAGTCGTATTGAACTTGAAATGTTTCAAAGTTTCAAAGTCAAGCCATGGGAGCTCAGTACGGATCGTAAGATGGGGGTATGAGTCGTACCAGGATCCAACACTTAGCCAAAATCCAGCCAGTCATGCAATGTATGAAGGGATGTTACGGACCATAGGATCTTGCGGATCATTAGGTTGACTTCGTGATGTGGCGGAGCCAGATATGGAAATTCACCTGACAACCTAGGAAAAGGATTCTTGTGTCTGTATAAATACGTTTTATGTTTTATTTTCAGTAGATTTTGATCAGAGGAGATTTTTATCAAAGACATTATTGGAGATAACATTAGACAATGGAGAGAAAGAGAGAATTGAGTTGATTTGACTTATGATCAACCTTTTCTTGAATTCTTCTTGTTCTTGCTATTTGTTCTTCAAGATTTGTAACTAATTAAAGGATGTGTGTTTCTCATTCATAATTGTAAGTATTGATTTATGTTCTTAATCATGAATGCAATTCACAACCTTACAACTATGAGATCATGAATGCAATTCACAACCTTACAACTATGAGAGGCTAAAACCTCCATAGCTAGGGTTGTGGGAACCATGGTGGATTAACAAGCTATGGTTGCACAAAGTGATTTCTTAGCAGTGCGCAATATTGGGAAATCTCTGAATTCTTTACTTGCTTAGGTCTAAGAGGTAGAGATTAGGAAAATAGAATTACAACGGAGCCTTGATCTTAATGATCATTGTATTAACTTGAGCTATGGTCACAGGATAGTTTAATCTGAAACTTAGTGATAACGGATAGTTTGAAACCGCTCATGAGACATGGTCGAGTAATTGAGTATAGTCATTCAATAGGGACTTATCAGTCATTTGAATGAACCTAAGTTATCAGTTCTATAAGTAAGTATTGGTGATGATCACAAGTGTATACCTAAAGAAGTTATGAACCCATGGGGAACACAAATTCTAGTTATCCTTTAATATTCATTCAAAATCGGATTTTTGATAATTGTTTTTATTATTGATTTTCTTTCGAACCCCCAATTTTGAAGTAACTACCTCACAAGTTCACTTACCAGATGTAATCTAGCTCTTCCATATTCCCTGTGGGATTGACCCCAAACTCTAGTTGGGTTCTTTATTGACAACGTCCGCTTCATACNNTAATACGTGTGGTTTGAGTGTTATCACATTCCCTCCCACGCAAACATACAATATCGAACCTACAACTATCACTCAACTCTCTCCCACCCATAACACAAAATCACCACGAAATTCAAGCTCAAGTTTATGCAAGTTACTCCTACACAATCGGCATTCCTACCCTTAAATTACCGAAGGAAGAAAACACTTGAAACTTCAAGTAAGTAACCATGTTTAAATTTGTGAAATGCTTTCTTTGTATGGTCTTGTCGCCGACAGTGATTCCTCAAACTCATCAAGAATGGATTAAGGAAGAAGAACAATAGATCTTGTGATTCTATTCAATGGGTAAATCTTCGAAATTCTTAAAACAAGGAAATTGAGTTTGTGAAAAATTGAAAATTTGAGTTACGAGATGTGACCTAGGTTGGGAGTGAACTGGGTGTGCCTAAACAATGAAAATTGGTAGTTCAAAATGGGAAAATCTGAGTACCCAGAATAAATAATGGGTTTATCTGAACAACTGAGCAAAAATAAAGAGGTGGGTAGGCTTTTCCCTTGTGCTTATATTTTATGCTTTGGGAACAAAGCATGTTTTACAAAAGGGGGTGTACTTGTATTTTTGAGATTTTTGGATTCGTCCAAGTGTTTTTCTTGCCATGTTTTTTTCCTCGGGCATACTATCGAGTAAAACCAACCAACATGTTTAGGTTGTTTTCGTTTAATTAGAAGTTTCTTAGAATTACTTTGTAGACAATAAATGCACTAGTTTGATGTTTTTGCAAAATTGACCTTGTTTGAAAATTTTTGATGATTAGTTGTGTAGTTTAATTGCATGACTTCTATGGATCTTTGTATTGTATTTAAATTATGAGAATGAGAGTTGTAGCTTAGCTGTGCATGAACTGGATAGGCAGATTCAATACAAATTGGTGCCATGAATGAGTGAGGTTATATAACTAGTTCAATACTTCATTAAGGATCGAAAACTTGCCTGGTTGGTCTTTGTATAGGATTTAGGATAGTTGGTTAGAAGATGATCATAGGCTTTTATTTATTGATGAGCCACTTTAGCTTAAATAACCCTACCAAATTGTGATGAATCCCTTGATCCCGATTTTGAGCCTTATATTGACCAGTTTTCTTTGATTAACCTTTAACCTTATCCATTTTTTTAATAATGAACCTATTTTGGCCCTGGTCTCTCCTTAGACATTGGTGAATCTCAACCTAGGCAAATGCCTAAGTTGAGGGTGGCTATAGTAGGAGTGCATAGATTGTGGGGAGGTGAAAAAGGAAAAGAAATAAAAAAAGGTTAAAGATGAGGTGTGGTGTGACAATAAAATAAAGAAAAAAGAGCTGAAAAATAAAAATGAAAAGAAATACAAGAGAAAAAGGAATAAATTTTTTTTATAAAAACACATCACACCCATATATTACATGTAAATGGAGAAAAGGGAGGGAAAAGTAGAAAATTTGAAAAATGGGGTAAAAAGTGTAAAGCGGAGCCATGAGTATGTAGTGCGAAGGAGGGTGTAGTCACTTATTCCCATATTTACCATACCCAGCCGAAAGCCAACATTACAAGCCGAAAAAAGTCCTATAGTGATCCTAGTTTAGCTATCCGAAGAGCCAAAGTACAGAAAATAAACAAATGCCTATGGTTTCCGATGTGTAGTATTTGAAACTTCTTAGGGAGAGAGAGTCTCATTTTTTTAGTCCCAAGTTCATTATTTTATATATCTGTGAGTGTTGCGGACTTCATTTGCTATGAGGGTATTTGATTAGTGTTGTATTTTACCAATTATCTGTGTGAATAGAATTGGTGATAACTCAATTCTCTGCTGATAATTGGATGCCATGTGTTGATCCCTATATGTCATTGATTGTGATTATATGTGTGCATAGATGATTCAGTTTAACTTAAAAAGAACCAATAGTTGATTATGGTTCATAGTGTAAATTTTGTTGTGTTGGTTGTAGGTATTCTAGGATTACTTTCTAGTTAAGCATCGTTTTTAGTTTTTATTTTCTTTGCATGTGGACATGCAAAAGTCTTAAGTTGAGGGTGTTAATGTGCTGTGAGTTTACAATATTTTTTATGCTTAAAACTGGGAAAATAGCATGGACTTAGGTGTGTTTATACGAATATGAGGCACTTTTACTTTGTTCTCAGGGAAAATAGATGTTGAAGCTGAATTGTGCAAAAGATGGAGAAAAAAGCACAAAAGTGGATTAGTATGGATCTTAGTATGAGTTGTACCATCTTGGCACGAGCCTTACTAAGAGTCGTGGATATTTCCAGGAGAAAATTGTGAAGCAAAGGAAAGTTACGGCTAATGGTACGAGCCGTACCATCTTGGTATGATCCATATCATACCAGTCGTGGAAAGTTCCAGAAGAAATTATACATGCCAAGTATCCTGGTACGAGTGGCAACTATGAGCATGAGACCTACCTAAGACCCATACCTAGGAACCATGGAAAAACCCAAAAGAATAGAAGACTGGTAGAACTCAATGTACGAGAAGGAATCACAGATTGTGGAACTGAGGTACGTGTCACACCATGTCATCCGTCGAAGTCAAAAGAGAATGTCAGCAAGTGCATGATCAAGCCATGGGGAGATTGTATGACTTGTAGGTTCTTGATACGGGTCATACTAGATGTCAACACTTAGCCAAATTCAGTAGAAGCTACCCAACATAGGAGTCAAGGTACGACCTATACAATCCTGTTACGGGTTGTAGGTTAAGGCAGCGACAGTTTTTGGTAGTTTTCTTGTTTATTTAGGAGAAGGTTCCAATTATTTGTATAAATACTATTTAAGTAATTTTCAGTAGAGATACATAATTAGAGGCAATTAGACACGAAGAGAGACAAGTTGTTGTGAATTTTAATTCAAGCCTTGGAGATTTCTTGCTTTGTTTTCTTCATAGTTCTTGAGTTTTTCTACATCAATTCTTGCAATAATCAAAGTAGGGTTTCTTTCAACCATCATTGTAAGTATTCAGTTATGTGTTTGTCTATGTATTCTAATAACAATCTTACAATCATGAAAGGCTAGAACCTCCACAACTAGGGTTGTGGGAACCACGATGGATTAAAGAACTAGAGTTTCACAAGGTGATTCAAAACCAATTCCAAACGCTTGTATTGTATTCTCTTCATCTTTAATATTTCTTAACGAAGTGCAGCATTAGGACTTGCCCCAATTCTTTACTTTCTTGAACCTAGAGAAGTAGAGATTAGGAAAAAAACATTACAACAAAGCCTTGATCTTTATGAGTCATTGTATGACTTGAGCTGCGGTCCCAGGATAGTTAATTTGGAAAAAATTGATAACGGTTGAATTGAAATCGCTCATGAGACCTAACCTGTGATTGAGTATAGTCATCCAATATGGATGAACCACTCGTTTTGATGGACCCTAGTAATCAGTTCTACAAGTAAGCATTGGGATATATCACGAATGTAAACCCGAAGTAGTTATGAGTCCATGGGGAACACATACCCTAGTTTATTGAAAATCTTGATAAACAACAACTAATTTTCAATCTTGTTTTATAGTTACTTTCATAATCCCCCCTTTTTTGAGATAACACACCTAAAAGTTTAAATACTTGCATTAGTCTATATCTTACCATATTCCATGTGGGTTCGACCCCAGCTTTTGTTGGGTTCTTTATTTACAGTGTCCGCTTCATACTTTATCAAGAGTGTGAGTTTGAGTGTTATCAGTGAGCGAGAAGGAGAGTGGAGAAAGAATGATGGCTACTACAATGACCGCACTGGTGTTTATGTTCCTCTCGGGGCTTGTGAGGGTGATGTTGGACCCTCAAAGTTAGAGAAATGATGGATGAGTTGCTAAAAAGGGCTAAATCAACTGATGTCAACTAAAGGATATTAGGGCTGATATATCTGGCATGGGCCAAAAAGTTGAATCCCATGTTACAGCGGTTAAGTGTAATGCCTTGGAAACCCTTAGGTCAGACCCGGGAGTTGAAACAGAGAAAAATAGGACCTTCTGCACCAGATCACAGAACGAGTCGTCCTATGACCCGTGGGGTAGGCCACGAGTCGTGAAGTGACTCATGGGGAAGGGTCCAGACATGGTTGAAAAATTGGAAAATTTAGTGACCATGGGTGTGACCACGAGTAGTGGTCAAGACCATGAGTCGGTATGAGAGTCGTGGTCAAGCGTTGGCTGAAGGTTGGAGAAATTTGGGTTGTGCACTTAACGGGTCCTCACCATGACTCGTTTGGGACACCACGAGTCGTGGTGTTGGCCGTGGTGATCCCCAGGTGGTTTGTTGGCAGTGATGACTATTGGAGGTAACCATGAGTCATAGTCATCGGTAACGAGTCGTTAAGCAGTCCGTGGTGACCCCTAGAGAGGAATTCTGGTTTAGTGGCAACGGGAGACTTCACGAGTCGTTAAGTCTCTGGACGACTTGTGAAGTCAGTCGTTGCCGGGTTGGGATATCCGTAGAAATTTTCCAGTGCATATCACGAATGGTCACCACGAGTCTTCCTCGACCTCACGGCTCATGGAGTGCCTCGTGGGGATTGGAAGGGTCCTTTTTCCTATGAACTTCCTAGGGAGTTTTATGTAATTTCCTAACCTTCTAGACTCTAAACTATGTCGTTTTAGTTTTTAGTCAGAGGTCTTAGAGGGGGTAACTGATGGTTTATTTCATTTCACGCATCCCCTCAAAATATAGAACTTAAAACATCTCTCAGAAAGACTCAGAGCAGAAGCTAAGGCAGTCGAATTCTCCTCAGATTTTCAAGAGATTCTCTCAGGGATTTCCATCACCAGGTATGTGGGAGTTCAACAAGGGAATAGTTCTTCCATTGTGCCCCCAAATTCTTCTCTATCTTCTCTATGAGTTCTAGCCCGAAAACTTTCGAATATGAAGAAATTATATGTCAGACTTCGCTTAATTCATGTGGAATATTATTTATGATAATTATAGATATTTTTCAACCAGTTTGTGACTATATTGATGCTTATCCCTATAAAGTGAATTCTATCCCTAGCTCTTGAATGTAGGAAAAACTAGAGTCCTACATAATCAGTTAGTTGTCGAAATTGCTTGATTCTATCAGTGTTGGGGATTCCCATATTTTTAGAATGTATTGAAATCTAAGTCAGATGTATGTCAGTTCATTTTTAGTCAGAACGTTATAATACTCAGTGTTATTCAGAAATGTCAATCGATCAGTTTGACGACAGTTAATTCTTGAGGTGTCTGTGATGCCTCCCAGTTATCAGTATTAGACTCAGTATCAGATTTTAGTGGTTCTTTAGGTGGTCAGGACACTTTCAAATAAGTAGCTCGGACCAGCCTTATGACCCCAACTTCATATTATAGTTTTTTCTTTAGACGGGTACGACACTTCCAGATAAGCAGCTCTAACCAGTCTTAGAACCCAGTTACAGAATCTGATCTGATAAGACTCTCAAAGTGCTTCTAGATAGGTATTCCTAACTTAATCTTGGGCCCTAATTTTGAGCTATCATCTTAGTAGACAATCTAGGACTATCCAGTGGGAGTAGGACTTAGCACAGAGCGGAGTGGGGTTCCAGCGCACCCGGGTTCCTAGAACTACGTTGCCACCATAGGATATATTTTTATTGGCCTCATGGCCCCAGACTTTTGATCACTCAGTTCATGCCTTTATACCCTGGCAAGGTATATTGGGTCCTACCGATGGGGTGTATATATCGGACTCCACGTCTTGCTCACGTGGTTATATATCGGTTATAGACTCTCCCACTAGTCAGCTCAGTTTAGTCTCAAATCAGTTCAGTATAGTATTTTAGATTTGTATCTCAGATTTAGGGCATGTCTTTGACCATCAGACAAGGTCATTTTGACCACCTCAGTTTATCACAATTATTCAATTTCAGTATTTCTGTTGGTCATTATATGTCTTTCTGGTTCTGTTATTTTATTCCTTGTGTAAGTTTCCTTTCACTTACTCAGTACATTCAAAGTATTGACGCATACTTTTATACTGTATCGTTTTATGATACAGCTGCAGGATCGCAGTCTCATCCCTGTAGCAGATCACTTTCAGAAGTTTCCAGCTCTATCATCGGTGGGACCTCATCTTTCCAGGATGAGGGTTATTTCCTTCCTGTTTTATTTTTTTCAGTTAGATTTGGAGTCAGCTGGGGGCTTGTCCCAGCAACTCATCAAGTAGATGGCTTTCAAACACAGACAGAGTTTTCATATTTTCAGTTTTACTTCCAGTTGTATAAAACTTATGATTTAGTTCGTTTCCATAAAATGTTTTATTTTATTATTTCAAAGCTTCCGCTATGTATTTACTTAGAATGCCAGTGTTATGATAGACCATGGATTGACTTGGGCTTACTTGTGACTCCAAGTACCGTGTCTCATCCAGGGTATAGACTTGGGGCATGACATTAAATATATTAAGCAGCACCTTGGGAAAATGTCTACATCCCTAAACCAGAGTCACAAGGGAACACTTCCTAGCAACATAGTCCAAAATCCATAGAATGATGGTCACTGTATGGCTGTGATGACTAGGAGTGGAAAAACCATCATTGGCTCTTCTCTACCGGTTGTAGTTGAGATAGAGAGACAGAAGAAGATCAAGTTGAATGAGGAAGTTGAGATTGCTGAACAAGACATTACAGGTGATAAATAAGGGTCTAAGGCTGATGAAGGGAAGGAAAAAGGGGCAACTGAGATTTACAGACCAATCCCTCAACTACCACCACCATTCCTTCAGAGGATGAAGTAGAAGGCGGAAGATGGGAAGTTCCAGAAGTTCTTGATAATACTGAAATAGTTGTCTGTGAATACCCCATTGGTCAAGGCATTAGAGCAGATGCTCAGGTATGCCAAGTTTATGAAGGACTTGGTGACTAGAAAGAGGTCCGTGAGCTATGAGCCGGTTGGTAACTTACATAATTGCAGTGCCATAGCCTCAAGGGTCCTTGCACAGAAAAAGAAAGATCCAGGTGCCTTCACCATCCCGTGAAAAATTGGTGATTTTGAATTTGCAAAGGCATTATGTGACCTAGGTGATAGCATCAACTTGATGCCATTAGCTGTGTTCAAACAGCTGGGCTTAGGAGCCCCCACACCGACTATGATGCGGCTATTGATGGTGGAATCGCACAGTTAAGAATTCAGTGGCGATCCTTTTTTATGTGCTAGTCAAGGTGAAAAAGTTTATCTTCCCGGCTGATTTCGTGATCCTAGATTGTGAAGTCGATTTTAAGGTCCCCATTATCTTGGGGTTACTATTCCTTGCCACTGGGAGAGCATTGGTGGATGTTGAGGTAGGCCAATTGAAGTTCAGGCTGAATAAGGAGAAGGTCACCTTCAATTTTTGTAGGTCAATGAAGTAGCGAATGTGTATAGTTGAATCAGTAATTAAGGATGAGTTCGAGTTTCTTGACGAATTCTGAGTAGGAAAGAGATTTGCGTCGTTTTCATTACGTTAAATTATGCGCTTCTTGGGAGGCAACCCATGAGGTGATTTGGTGAAGTCTGAGTAACCAAACTATCTACGTCATGCGGTGACATTAAATTAGGCGCTTCTTTGGAGGCAACCCAAGTATCTTGACTTATGTGTGTTCAGTGTGCAGGTGAAACAAAATCTAATGGGAGAAAAATTGTAGCGTAGGACTGTACTACAAGCCACAGTATGAATTGTAGGATGCTTGCACGACTCGTAGTACTGTCTATGGTGAGAAGCAGATATTGGTCCAGGTGCATGAGTTCATGTTACGGTTGGTCACTACAAATCGTACTTCCATTGTACGATTCATAGTACCCACTGTAAGGATGAACTGTGCTAAGTTTGGAAGTGCAAATTTTTGACTTACGAGTAAAAGTACAAATCGTACCTGCATAGTACGACTCTTACCATGCACTCGTAAGTCCCAAGATAAGTTTCTATGATTCCAGGGGACGATACCTGCGAATCGTGGTACGAGTCGTGATAGGAAAAATTAAATTAATTTACCCGACTTAACCTGAATTTTTAGAATATGTCATAACCTATTTAATTCCCATATTTTTAGACTTTTATTCCCACGCAAACACAAATCACGACCCACGATCACCTCCACCGTATCTTGCATTACTCGTAACTCAAGCATAATGTTGTAGAGCAAATATGTGCAAATAAATTTTCACAAGCATTTGAATTCCTAACCCAAAAACTAAAGCAAACAAGAAATCGTGCATGAACTTGAAATCTCAAGTAAGTGATTATTTTGTGTTTTAAAACTTCTTGTTAGGAGATGGCCGAAATTGAACTGTGGTTCCTCAAGTCTTGTAAATGAGGAAGCAGGGACAGAATATGCATAACTATAAATGGGTTTAGGAATAAAAATGCTCAAACACAAAATTTTATTATAGATGATGAGTTACGAGATGTGAAGCATGGTTAGGGTTAACTGGGTATGTGACGTTGATGATGTTTGCATAGCTGGGATGGGAAATTCTGAGTACCCATTTAAGAACATGGTTACCAGCACAACTGAATGTGCCTAAGGTGAGGACAGGCTTCACAAGCCTTCCTATGGTCGTGGTTTAATACTACAACTCATAGGATATCTCGTTGGGACTGTCCCAAGTTATTTAATCTAGAAGCTCATGGTACGAGACCTGGTACGACCACTAGTATCCCACTACGAGTCATACTTAGTGGTCATACCAAGAATTAGACAAGGGTCAAGTTCAAAAGCAATAGTACAACCCTTAGTACGACTCGTAGAACTTAACTGAGATCCATAACTCGAGTCGTACAAAAATACTAAAAGACATGAATTGTTGGAATCCTTCCTACAACCAATAGTACGAATCATACCTACTTGATATGAGTCGTGCAATTGAGTCGTGAATGTGCCAAACAGTATTATGAGTCTTAGTACAAATCGTACCACCTAGGTACGACTAGTACTAATGACTTGTGGTAAAATACTGAGAATAATATTCTTACTTTATTTTTCTCAGAGCATATATACTATCATTTTCTCCACAGGTACCATGACAACGAAGAAGAGAGCAACCAAGAATTCCCGAGTGAAAGGAGCCCGTGCTAAAATTATTGCACGGAGGGCATTTAGACATAAGCCCTCGGAGTCCCAATAGGAAAAGAACACCCCTAGTAGTTCGATGGAAGAATACAAAATTGATACCACTAATACTGATGAGCCACGGACCACTAGGGCACAGGACAAGACTCAGGACGAAGTTACATCTGCCGCTCCAATAAATCTTCCTCAGTCTGAGGAAGGAGTAGTTGATCAGGCTCAGGAGTCCGATAGTGGCCCGAATGCTAAGGAAAGGTCTGAGATGCCTAGTTCGGAGAAGGGAATGATGAGTCTGGGTCTGAGGAAGAAGACGCTGAGGATGAGGATGATCATACTCTGCCTTCAAAGAGTCGGACTATGAGGTGGCATGTGCCCGGTGCTCAGGAAATCTATGAGCAGGGCCTCACTCTCACCTCCAAGCAGCACCCCAGGCGGAGTATCCAGGAGGAACCGTGGATCCTGACCAGTGCACTGAATAAGGTCAAGGAGATGAAGCATATTTTTAGCTTCTATAGGTTTGAGTGGATGGCTTAGACATGATAGGTATAGTGTTGGATTAGTTAGGGAGTTCTACGCCAACTACTTGGCGACAATGAAGCAGAAAGCAAAGTCCGAGTAGAAACTGAAGGAGTAGCCCAGGCTTGATAGTGTCATGATCGAGGGACAAGTAGTTGATATCTTTGAGAGGACCATCACACAGATGTTGTATGGTCCACAGTTCTGAGCTCCAGATGGCACAACTGTCATGACCCGAACACAGGCCCGAATGGAGACACAGGACAAAGAACCCCAAGAGACTCCAAGTCGACCCATGGAATGAACATACATCTAACTCAATAAGCAAAAGCATAAGATCAACATGAATAACATAGCAGTAGTCTAAACATAATATGAAATCTGAGATACATCACATGAGTTTCAAGCTGAATATAAACTATGTCCGAGAAAGCCTCTAATACTGACGAGTTGATTGGACAAGACCCCAACTAACTCCCTAAAACTGAAACTGAAAATACAAGATAGCTGATAAGAGATGGTCCTCGGGAGACGAGGACACACCAACTGAGACGGGCTGCTAACTCTGGAAAAGTTGGCTAGGGTCGAGGATATGTCTGAGTACCAGAGCCTGTATAATGAAACGATATAGCATAGAGTATGCGGTTAGTATGTGGAATGTACTAAGTATGCAAGGTAGGTAAAACAAACAATTTCAAATACATAAAACTTAATAAGAGTCGGACATCATGATCGTAATGTAAATACCATAATGTAAACATAAGGCTCAAGGTTTTCAAATCATTCGTAAATTAACCATAATCATAATCATAAGAGAAAAGATTTATTGTACATTACTTGATCCAAAGTGCATAATCATAAACATGTGTAAATCATGAGGAACAGCGGGAGATTCTTATAACCGACATACCCCATATGAGCACACATGGAACCTAACCTATAAACCCCTAGTCGGGAGAGTGTTCATACCTTAAAAGGGTAGAACCATGAAAAAGGTGTGATATCACTCGTGAAAATCCCATTCAGGCAAGGGGACAGTCTCAGGGGAGATCCCATTGTGACCTATGGTGGCACGTAGTTCTGAGACTTAGGGCAAAACCTAACCCCGAACCTACTCGGTGTTAAATACTACTCCCAAAATATATATAGTACTCATAGGATAATATACATGAACTTAATGGACTAGTTAAATCATGATAACCATAAGCATGCTTGAAAATACGTGAACTAGCCATGAAATAAGGCCGGTGAGTCGGCCATAATCATAAATTCATAAATCATGAGATTCATACATGCCTGTAAATCATTTGTAATTGATAGTCATAAATCATGATGAGCATTTTAAGAGAAATCATGATGAGCATTTTAAGAGAAATCATATTGTTCGTCGGTCTAGATGACTACACGCAAGTGCACGTGGTCGAACAAGTAGTAAAATGGCTCAAGTAAGCCAAGTATCGATCCCACAGGGACTGGAC
>JACEIK010001340.1:62849-101701 GCA_018107945.1 Datura stramonium
CTTACAATTTACATGAGAATGTACACACATTGTTGGATAAATAAGGCAAAAGCTATGCATTTGAGTATCAATTTGGCATATAAATATGCCCCTGATCAAGCATTCGTTAGTCCAAAAGACATAACTACAAACTCATGTGACCATACCGAGTTCTAAAAGTTGTCTTTGGAATGTCACTCTCTCGAATGTTGAGCTGATGGTATCCGGATCTGAGGTCTATCTTTGAAAAGAACTTAGCACCCTGAAGCTGGTGAAACAAATCATCAATCCTGGGAAGAGGATACCTGTTCTTGATGGTGACTTTTTTTCATTTGATGATAATCAATGCACATTCGAAGAGAACCATCGTTCTTTCGGACAAATAGAACTGGTGCACCCCATGGAGACTTGCTAGGTCAGATTAAACCTTTGTCTAGCAGGTTCTTCAACTTCTCCTTCAACTCCTTTAGCTCGGTTGGAGCCACTCTGTAAGGAGGAATAGATATAGGCTGCGTATTGGTAAGAAAGTCAATACCAAAATCAATCTCCCGCTCAGGAGGAATTCCTTGTAGATCATCAAGGAAGACTTCTGGATACTAGCATACTACTTGACTGAATGGATAGTCGAGATATCGGACTTGGCATCCTTAACCCTAACTAAATGGTACACGTAACCCTTGGAGATCATCTTTCTAGCCTTAATATAGGAAATGAAATGACTTATAGGCACAACTGAACTACCCTTCCATTCTATAACTGGCTCACCCAGAAATCTGAACGCTACTGCGTGGGTTCTACAATAAACTGAGGCATAACATGCATGTAGCCAATCCATGCCAAGGATAACATCAAAATTTGTCATGGCTAACTCTACTAGGACTGCTAAGGTGATTTTCTGAAGAAATGAAACTGTGCAATTTCTATATACCTGTCGGGCTATAACTGAATCACCAACTAGAGTAGAGACTGAGAAAGGTTCTGATAGAATCTTAGACTGGCTCTGAAACTACTAGCAACATAAGGTGTCACAAAAGACAAGGTATCCCATGGATGTAACAAAGAATAAACTTCAAGGTGGAAAACTCGTAACATACCGGTAACCACATTTGGGGAAGTCTCCTGCTCTTGTCGAGATGCAAGGGCATAAAACCTATTCTGACGGTGGCGCCAACTGAACTAGTTGAATCACCCTGCTGGGAAGGACACTGTTGGAGCTGCTGAACTATCCGCTGACATACGGGCTCTGCCCACCCTAGTCTGGCTGAAGGGAAATCCCTGAGTCTGTGTTCAGGTTTGCCACACCCAAAAATATCTTCTGAGCAAACTAAAAACCTCTCTGGGTGATTCTTGCCACACTTCGCACAGGCTGGAAAGGTGTGCTCTATCTACATGCTACTCTGGCCCCTCGAATTTGAGGCCCTGCTCCTCTGGTCACCTCATGTCTTAGATGGTGTTTAGCTGATAATGGTGTTCGACCAAAAGACCTGTGATGAGACTTCTGGTAATGTCTGCCCCACGATCTTGGCTGAAAAGCCCCATAACTATCTGTCCTGGCCCTCTTGGCATCTCTCCCCCTCTGATACACCGCCTCCATCTGTTGAGTGTGTAAAACTATGTGGGGAAAATGCATTTCCTGATGCAGCATGGTGGTCCTACAATCCTTATCCAGGTAGTCCATCACTCCATGTACAAACCTGCTCACCCGAGCTCTCTTATCTGCCACTAACTCTGGCGCATACTTGGATAAATGGGTGAACTCCAAAGTGTACTCCTGAATTTTCATGTTACCGTGCTTTAGATTCACAAACTCGGTTGCTTTTATCTCCCTCATCACATGAGGGAAGAACCGATCTAGAAAGGTGGCATGAAACTCATCCCAACTGATAGGGCCTACTCCCACTACCCTACTAAGTTTTCACGTTTGAACCAGATATGTACAACCCCTTTCAGCTGATAAGAGGCCAAGTCGATGCACTCTCTATTTGTCACCCCATGACTTGGGTGATCTTCAAAATCTCATCAATGAACTTATGTGGATCCTCATCCACTTTTTACCCAAGGAACTCTAGTGGGTTCATCCTTAGAAAATACCTGACCCGAGCCGCCGCCACATTCCCGTTCTAAGGGGAAAAATGATGCGCCACCCCCTATTGATTGACCTGGGAGGTCAAGGCCTGTGCTAGAATCTATATGGACGCCCTAAATTCAACGTGGGAAGCTGGCTCTGGTGCATTCTCCTCATGGGATGGTGGGGCCTGATGGTGCCCCTTTCCGTTGTCGTTTTCATGGCTGTTTTCGTTTCTCCTTCCATTCACTCGATGTGGAGGCATGATTCTGCAGACGTGTATAGCATGAGTTAGAAGGATAGATAGACATTTAATCACATGACATGAGATCTTGAAAGAAGGGAACATTTCCTAAACGTCTCGTAGCCTGTTCTTCATAAGTGTGGCGCACTTCACACCCGTGAAAAAGACTCTACTTAACGCAGCTTTCGAACACCCTAGGACGCTTCAAACCTATGGCTCTGATACCAAGTTTGTCACAATCCGAACGTAGGCCCGAATCAAGACACGGGACAAGGAACCCCGAGGGAATCCAAGTCGACCATGGCATGAACATACATCTAACCCAATCAACCAAAGTAGAAGATCAACATGAATAACATAGAGGTAGTCTAAACATAATATGAAATTTGAGATATATGAAATGAGTTTAAAGTTGAATATAAGCTATGTTCGAGTAAGCCTCTAACAATGATGAGTTGATGGGACAAGACCCAACCTAACTCCCTAAAACTGAAATTGAAGATACAAGATAACTGATAAGAGATGGTCCTCGGGAGATGAGGACTCGCCAACTAAGACGGGCTGCTAACTCTGAAAAAGCTGGCTAGGGTCGAAGCTGAGTCTGAGTACCGGAGCCTGTATCATGAAACGATACAGCATAGAGTATGCGGTCAGTAATGGAATGTACCGAGTATGCAAGGTAGTAAAATGGATAATTTAAAATACATAAAAGTTCATAAGAGTAAGACAACATGATCGTAATGTATATACTATAATGTAAACATAAGGCTCAAGGTTTTCAAAACATTCGTAAATTAACCACAAAATAATCATAAGAGAAAAACTTTATTGTACATGACTTGAGCCAAATTACATAATCATAAACATGCGTAAATCATGAGGAACAATGGGAGATTCTTATAACCGACATACCCCATATAAGCACACATAGAGCCCGACCTGTAAACCCCTAGTAGGGAGGGTGTTCGTACCTTGAAAAGGATAGAACCATGAAAAAGGTGTGATATCACTCATGAAAGGAACATTCGAGCAACGGGACATTCTCAGGGGAGGTCTCATCGTGACCTACGGTGGCACATAGTTTTGAGACTCGGGGAAAAACCTGGGCCCCGAATCTACTCGGTGTTAAATATTACTCCCAAAACATATATAGTTCTCATAGGATAATATACATGAAGTTCATGAACTATTTAAATCATGATAATCATAAGCATGCTTGAAAATACATAAACTAGTCATGAAATAAGGCCCGTGAGTCAGCCATGAAATAAGGCCCGTGAGTCAGCCATAACCATAAATTCAGAAATCATGAGATTCATACATGCTTGTAAATCATTTTTAGTTGATAGTCATAAATCATGATGAGAATTTTAAGAGAAATCATATCATAAATCATAATGGGTTAATGAACATCAAGAATCATAACTTGATTTATCATGAAACATAATTGAGCATAACTTTATAGAAATTTAAACCCATAAGTTTATAATTGAAATAGTTGTAAAATGTGCCCATGATCCATAAAATATGAATTTATACATGAAAGAGGTTAGCCCATAGATAGATCATAAGGATTTCATAGGAATTGGGATAAAATGCCATAAAATTTTTAATAGAATTTCATGAATTAGAGAGAGGTTGGGTATGGGTGTGAACAATTTCAACCATTCATAACCCTACATACCTGAAGGGATCTGATTTTTACCACTTCCTTGATAGCCCAAAGAGAACTGAGGAAAAACTTGGAGAAGCTAGACTTGATCACCTCCCAAAACCCCTAAGCCTGCATTGATGAATTAGGATGGGTTTCAATGAGTTAAACTCTCTTAAAAGACCCTATTCAAAGCATAAAATGACGTGGTTAGGACCCTAGGTCTTTGGAATGACGAAAATTCCCTTAATGAATTTCCTAAAAAAACTATTATGTTAGTGACCATAGGCGTCACAATGGACCGTTGCTGGCTCCAATGGCCCGTTGCACCTTTCATTGTTTCACCCTGAACACCGGACCCCAAAATTGATACCACGAGAGGTTCCACGAGACATAACTAGCTCTATTGACTCGTGGTAACCATTCATTGTTACCACTGCTCATCTCCCGGAAATCCTCCCACGGACTCTTACAACGACTCGTGCTTTCCCCCGACGAGTCGTTACATGGCTCGTTACTTCCTCCCTGAACAAGACCTACCTCACCACAGCTCACATCGAATGACCCATTACATCAAACAATGGGTCATTCCTAGACTCGTTATCCCAAGTCCAAACTATCGCATCTCACCATGAACACATTCAACAGGTCGTTAGTCCAACCAACGATCTGTACGACGACCCGTTCTATGGGATTTTTCCCAGATTTCTGCTACTTTTATTTTTTGATCCCGGGTCTAGTCCAAGGCATCTCTGGGGTATTACAATAGTTGAGTTCGACTACAGAGTAGATTCCCTAAAAAGGGTAAAGCAGTTGGGCAATAAGGAGAGACAGATTCAAGTGAGATGGCTAGCGAGGGTAATAACCGAGGACAAAGAGGAGGTGGAGTGGGTGGCCAGTGGTCGGCAAGTGACTAAAGCCTTGCTGAACTTTATAGTGAAGGTCTGCTGGACACTAGTTCACTAGAGGTTGACGGCAACAGTGAATGACAACACCCTTAGTGCATACAGAGTAGCATTAGTGGCGTGTATCATGTCTAGATACACCATCAACATCTCACGAGTGATAACTAAGGAGATTTGGGATCATTCTATGGGTTTGAGTACCACTATTCCATTCCCGAGTCTCATTCACAGTTTTTGCAAAGACACTATGGTGTGGGTAATAAGGCAGATTGATGTTAATATTGAGGGACATAAGACTACGAATAAAGGGTTGGTCCAGGATGAGATGAACTCGGTGAGTCGGGTTAGACGACCATCAGCAATTCCACCATCATAGCCAGCGGGGACGAGCAGATAGGTTCCCCTACCTCATAGGAGCCGATCTGGATGCCAGCTACAAGGGCCAGCCAGACAGAGGTAGCTCCGAGTACTTCCTTCACACCTCCATTGGGTATTCCTATCCAGGTCCCAGCTGGCTATGTCTTGGTTCCTTAGGAGTTTCTCCAGAAGATGGCCAAGAGATTGACGTTGACCGAAAAAAAGGTCAACCTGATGATAGAGAACGTCAAGCCTTGGGTGAAGGCAGAGGTAGAGGAGGATGATAGGGGATTACATAGCCGGTTGGACAACTTTGAGGTCCATTTCAATGAGTGCTTAGCTGAGAAGCCAAACACGAGCATCTTGAGAGATTAGTTGGGGGCTCAACAGAGTCATATCTCCGAGTTTTCGTCTAGACAGCCGGCCATAATAGCAGCCCCCACCATTCCTAATTTGGATGCCGAGCTCAATGAGGAGCTTGATCTTGATTCATATTGGGCCTTGACAACAGCTGGTGGAGATAAGGGGAAGAAGAGGGCCTCGAAGGTTGTTGATGAGGAGCCTTCGAAGAAGAGAAAGAAAAAGGAGAGAAGAGAGCACAAGAGGGCAGCAATAGAGAGCCTACAGTCTCATGACGAGCACATGCTAGAACTGTAGGAAAGAGCCAGAGCAGTAGGGAGCTCCACCACTGCCTCGAGAGAGCTTATGGGTGGAAAGGAACCTTTGGGTGAGCCACATTCAGCCAGAATAGATGATGAGATCGTTGCGGCGACCACCACTGTTGAGGGGGTGATCACTGCACTATGTCCCACACCACTGAGTGCACGGGCCACTACTAATTCCAAGATTACAGCGGAGGGGAGTATGCCTTCACACCCATTTTTGTAGGATGACAGGAGCATTTAAAGCACAATAGGTATGTCCCTCTCCTAGTTCTTACATTTTTATGATTGGGGACAAAGTATGATTTTTAAAAGGGAGTGTACTTGTTTTTTATTTTTGGACATCGTCCGAGGGTTTTTGTTGTCGTATTTCTTTTCCCTCAGAAATGTTATCTAGTAGAATCAGCATGTTTAGAATTTTGTGTTTTCTTTAACTAGAGGTAGTTTAGGAGTACTTACCGCCAATAAATGCATTTGTTTTTGAAGTTGTTGAAAAATGACCCTTTTTGAAAAAAATGGTGTTAGTTGTGTACATTGATTGCAAAGCATGACTTGTGTGGATCTTTATAAGGTATTTAGTATATTAGCAAATGTAATTGTGGCTTAGCTACGTATGAACCAGATAGGTAGAATAAATTCAAACATGTATCATGTGTGAGTGAGGATTCTTACCTAGTTCAATACTGTGTAGAGGATCTAGAACTTACTCGGTTAGTCTTTACATAGGTTTGTAGGACAGTTGGTTAGGAAAGGATCATAAGCCATTTTTGTTTATAGCCCATTTTAGCTTAAATTGCCCTACCAAATAAATTGAATCCCTTAATCCCATGTTTGAGCCTTAAGTTGATCATTTTTTTCTTTGATTTTCCATTCACCTTTCTTGTGTTTATAATGAACCTGTTTGGCTCTGATTCCTCCTTGGACATTATGAACCTCAACTCAAGAAAAATGCCTAAGTTGAGGATGGCTATAGTAGGGGTGCGTAGACCAGTTGAGGGTGAAAAAGAAAGAAAAAAGTCAAAGAAAAGTGGGGTGTGGTGTGAAATGTCAAAATAAAGAGAAAAAAAGAGCTGAAATGTTAAAACAGAAAAGAAAAGAAAAAGAATTGAAAAAGATGAGAAAATATATCACATACACGAATGGCAGTTGAATGGTGAAAAAGTGGGGAAAAAGCAAAAGAAGATAAAAGGGGTAAAAAGTGAAAAGGGAAGCCATAGTGTGTAGTGCCAAGGAGGGTTAGTCACTAAGATCCATGTCTACCAAACCCAGCCCGAAGTCTATAGTACAAGTCGAGAAAAGTCCTATAGTGATCCTAGCTAGATTGTCTAAAAATTTGAAGTAGAGAAAATAAGGGCAAGCCTATGGTATTTGATGTGCAGTATTTGAAACTTCTTTGTGAGAGTTAAAGTCCTATTTGATTAGTTTCAAGTTTCATATATATATATATGTGTGTGTGTGTGTGTGAGAGAGAGAGAGAGAGAGTGTGTGTGTGTGTGTGTTGGGGACTTCATTTGCAGTGAGGGTACATAGTTTGTGTTGCATTCTTCCAAGTGTCTGTGTGAATAAACATTAGTGATAGCTCAGTTCTCTGGTAATAGTTAGATTCCATAGCTAAATCCCTGTATGTTATGAGTTGTAGTTGCATGTATGCATAGTTGGCTTGGTTTGAATAAAAAAGGGGTCAATATTTTATAATGGTTATATGTGCAAATTTTTTTATGTTGGTTGTAGGTCTTCTATTTTGCTTTCTAGTTAAACTTCGTTTATAGTTTTGTTTATTTTTTCCTAAGGACATGCAAAAGTCTTAAGTTGAGGGTGTTGATTTGGTGTGGGTTTAAAACACTTTCGACGCTTAAAACTAAGCAAATATGCATGATCTTAGGTGTGTTTATATGAATATGATGCACTTTTGCTTTATTTTCGGGAAAATTTGGTGATAGAGTTTAAATCTGTGAAAGAAGAAAAAAATGTGCACAAGTTGGGCCAAGTACAGACTTTAGTACAAGCCATAGTTGCGGTATGAGTGGTACTGTGAGTATTGATAAACTTTAGAATGATTGCTCAATGTACTGGTAAATTACGACTCTTGGTACGAACCGTACCATCCTAGTATGAGTCGTACCAGAGCAGTAATGGAAAACTTTAGAAGGATGCACTTTGATTAGTCTCTTGTACGAGTAGCAACTATGATCCATGATAACTACCTACGATCCATATCAAGGATCCATGGTGAAGTTCAGAAAGATTGTTGAAAGGCAGATACCATGGTACAAAAGGCAACCATGAGTCGTAAGAGCAAGGTACAAGCCGTTACAAGACACTTGTGGAAATATTCAGAGAATGTCAAATATCTCAGCTTCAGACCATGATCAAAACGCACGACTCGTAAGAGCATTGTATGAGTCGTACCAAATCCCAGCACTTAGAAAGATTCAAAGCTTCCACTCATTGTACGAGCAGAATGTACGACTCGTACAATCTTGGTATAAGTCATAGGAGAAGGCGGCGACAGTTTTATTAGTTTCTCTATTAATTTATGAAAGGTTTCTAATTATTTGTATAAATACTTTTCTAGGTTATTTTATTTAGAGGACGACTTTCTTGGAGGAGAGTTCGACTTTTTGGAGATTCATCTTGAGTTTCCGAATATTCTAGGAATTTATTCCCATTGTTCTTGAATTGTTCTTAGTTGAATATTTCAATAACCAAGAGGGTTTTATTTCAATCTTCATTGTAAGTTCTTAATTATATTTTCTTCAATGAATGCTAACTCTTCTCTTAAAATCATGAGAGGCTAAAACCCCCACAATTAGCGTTGTGGGAACCATGGTGAATTAACAAATTAGGGTTTGCATAAAGTGATTCTAAACCAATACGCATGCTTGTATTGTCTTCTATACATCTTAAACATTTCTTAACTGAGTGCAACGTTAGGACTTGCCCGAATTCTCTATTTTCTTGAACCTAGAAAGGTAGAGATTAGGAAATAAGAATAACAACAAAGCCTTGAACTTTATGGTTCATTGTATAACTTGAGCTACATTGCAGGATAGTTAATTTGGAACAAATTGATAATGGTTAAAGTGAAATCACTCAAGAGACCTAACTCAGTGATTGAGTATAGTCATCCAATAGGGGTGAACAATTATTTTGATGAACCTATGTTATCAGTTCTACAAGTTAAATATTGGGATAGATCACAAGTGCAAAACTTGAAGTAGTTACGAATCCTTGGGGAACACTTCTCTAGTTAATTGCATCAACTTGATAACAACTTCAATCTTCTATACTATTACGTATTTCATTCTCTAAAACCCCCTTTGAGGAAATAATTGAACTAAAAGCATAAATACTAGCGTTATTCTACATCCTGACCATACTTTATGTGGAATCGATCCCAACCTTTATTGGGTTCTTTATTGACAACGTCTGCGTCATACTTTTACAGGGGTGTTATTTGAGCATTATCACACACTGAATCAAGGGGGTAATGGTGGCCTTCCTTACTCCGGAAGCTCCTGCTTTTGTGAAGGAACTGAACTCTAGTCCGGTATCTGCCCCTATGGCAGAAGTGGAGCACTCTCTACAAATTGTGTTGAGTACCTAGATGACTGATCCCCTGAGTCACCACAAGGATCTTTGTAGGAACCTACAGTCTTGACCCTTTTCCTTTATTCCTTTTTCATAAGGGTATCCTGGAGCTGATGAATCAAATCCTCCGCCCTCTGAGCAAAGGCCTGTATTCGTGCATGTCCATATGTTTCTGGGTGGATACCCCCAAACAATCTCAAGATATGTGAAGCCCTAGACCAAATACAAACCGATGAACTCTATCCTCCATCATTTGAACCAGGTATGGAACATACCTGGACAAAGAATTAAACCAAAGGAAATTCTCCCGCACACTCATACTGCCCTGCTCTATATGCAAAAACTGATCAGTTCGAGCCTATCAATGCTCCTAAGGAAAATACTAGTGCATTAAGGCCTCAAAGAACTCTTCCCACTTAGCTAGCGGTGCATTGGCTCCCCTGGATCGATCCCAAGCCTCGTACCACAATATATCCATATCACACAGTTTGAATGCGGCCTACTCTACCCCTTTTTTCCCTGTCGCCCGCATGACCTTTAACACTCTGTAGGTATGATCAATAAAATCCTAAGGGTCCTTACTCGAGTTTGCTTCGATAAACACTGGAGGGCTCAAACCCAAGAACTCATGGGCTCTGGAACTCTCAGCCACCTAACCTCTACGTCCCTCCATCGCCTCCAACCTTCGCACTTGTCCAGTAGAAATATGAGTCATCAACTGAACGGGTCCCTCAAGACCCTATACTTCTGAATCAACCAAATGTGCCACAGGCGCGGGAGGGTCTACCACTCTATCTCCCTTAGGTATTGCTGGTATAGGAGGAGCTAGAGGTGTACATGTCATTGCTCTAACTAGGGCTAGAGAAACTTTAGCATCTGGGGCAGGGGACTCGCTCCGAGCCTCTAACCTATCTCCCAAATCCACTGGAGGGCAAATAGTTCCCTCTCTTGCGGCTGTGCCAATCAACCGCATGGTCATCTTCCTTGTCATAAGCATACTCTGAAACAATAACAGGATTTAGATGTCGCAATACTTATGACCTCGCTCTATAGCACGAACTATTAATTAGTAAAAAATAAAATGACTCCTAGATGTCTTGTAGCCTCCTGATTATAAGTATGGTGCACAATATATTCATAATTGGATAAGGGCGCAATGGTACTCGACCCTAAGATAATCGAGAAACCGGCTATATAACGTCTATATTGGTAATGCTGAGGCCAACTAGGTCACCTGCTAAAGCCAACCAAAATAGATATTAGACCCATGAGGTCTTTGCAACAACAATTAAACAACTGAAAAGCCAACAAGGCTACAATAAGCTAAACTACACAACGAAAGGTCAACAAGGTCACACAATGCAAACTGCTATACAACTAGTCTACACAAGCCTCTAAAGAGTAGGTAACTGAAATGCACGGGATAGGGCCCCGATCTACCCAATTGTACACAACTCAAATAGTCAAAAAGGAAACATATCTCCTGGAAAAAAGGAGCGTACCACTGCTCTGCTAATATTAGGCTCTTATTGCGACTATCGATTTGAGTCGCTGCCTGTACCCGCAGAACGATTATAGGAAGGGGTCCCCGGGAAAAGGGATGCCAGTACAAATGAAATGTACTGGTATGTAAGGCTAAAAAAGTAAACATAGATACATCCAACATATTGAAAACTAGAGTAGGGAATAGACACAATCTACGACCCTAAAGGCTGATATTTGAACAAAATATGATACATCACAAGAATAGAATCAAGTAAGCACATATACAAGTCACACATTATCCATAAGCTATACAGTCCCTAATCAAATAATGACCTAATCTGGTCTATCAATACTGCCCTACCGAGATGGCCGTCTTAGAGGTATCATAGATGAAGGGACATCTGCCCACCTAATAATCGCGTTAGTGGTAAGGTCATAGTCTCATATCTAAAGGAAAACTACCCACCTAACATAACTGCATTAGTGGTAAGGTTATAGTCTCTTATCTTAAGTACAACTGTCCACTTGACTTAACTGCATCGATAGTAAGGTCATAAGTTTCATATATCAAATATGCCAAGAGGCAACTACCCACCTGATGTACCAAGGAAATGTTAAGGTAACAGTCTCATATTTGAAGCTGACTAGGCTCATATCATGTCTATCTAACATATACGACAAACAAAAAAATGACAAATTTTGAGACTACAACCTGAATAGGTCTCTTTCATAATTCATAGTTGTACATAGGCACATATATCACATAAACCTTTCAAATAACACTAGATGCATATATTCAATGACTTTCATAGTTATAAGAAGGTTTAGGTGACATAAGGAATTCATCAAGCTCCACAGACAACACTTAGGCACATTCTGGATTCAAGAACTGATGTTTAGCTTAAGGGAGAGGAACCATGGAATCTCCCCTTAACCTCACGTACCTCATAACATATATATATAAGATAAACAACAATCATGATAAGGAATTTCCACTTCGACAAGCTCATTTACCCTTAGTAACTTGTGATATCTTCACTTAGTTTAAACTCGTTTACTGATGTGTTGTGAATTTATAGAACTTTCGACGCTTAAAACTGGGAAAACAGCATGGACTTAGGTGAATTTATATGGATATGAGGTGCTTTTACACTATTTTAAGGGATAATCGATGTTGGAGTGAAAATGTGCAGAAGATGCATAAAGTTGCATATTTTGGGCCAAATATGGATCTTTGTACGAGCCGTACCAAGATTGTACAAGCCGTACTGAGACTTGTGGAAAAGTGTAGAAGATTGGTACAAGGCAAAGGCAAAGTACGACTCTTGGTACGAGCCGTACCATCCTGGTAGTGCCGTAACTTGATTTGTAGAAAACTTCAGAGAAATTTGCTCAGTTTAAGTCTCCTGGTATGGGTAGCAATTACGAATCATATCATCTACCTATGACCAATACTATAAGCTGTGGAAAACTTTAGAGACTTTTTGGACTTGGCAGATCTTATGTTATGAAATGTTGTTACGAGTTGTAGGAGCAAGGTACGAGGACTACCAAGACATTTTTAGAAATCTTCAAAAGATGCCAAAGTTCTCAGTATCAAACCACGATTTGATTGTACGAGTCTTAGGATCTTGTTATGAGTCATACCAGAGGCGAACACTTGGACAAATTTTGTAGAATCCAGGGATGTATAAGACAAGGAACGACCCGTACAATCCCCTTACGGGTCATATGAGGAGTTGGCGCCAGATTTGTGTATTTCCCTATTAATTTAGGAAAAGGATTTTATTATTTTTATAAATGTTTTTTAGGTTTCTTTTAGTTGAACGGACGTTCATTATCAGTTTATAATCAGTTCTTGACAACATTGGAGAGAAATTCTTGAGATCTTAACTTGGATTTTATCAATTGTTCTTGAATTTGTTCATCATCTTTTCTTGCAATATTCAAAGCAGGTTTAATTTCAATCACCATTGTAAGTATTAATTTATGTGTTTGTCTATGAATAGTAATAATAATCTTACAATCATGAGAGGCTAAAACCTCCATAACTAGGGTTGTCGGAACCATGGTGGATTAACAAACTAGGTTACACAAAGTAATTCGAAACCAATGCTAAATGTTTGTATTGTATTCTCTTCATCTTTAATGTTTCTTAACAGTGTGTAATGTTAGTACTTTCCCGAATTCTTTACTTTCTTGAACCTAGAGAAGTAGAGATTAGGAAAAGAGAATTACAACAAAGCCTTGATTTTTATGATTATTGTATGACTTGAGCTGCAATCACAGGATTTGGAAAAAATTGATAATGGTTAAATTGAAATCGCTCATGAGACCTAACCCAGTGATTGAGTATAGTCATCCAATAGGAACGAATCAGTTATTTGCGTGAACCCTAGTTATCAATTCTACAAGTAATCATTGGGATAAATAACGAGTATAAACCTAAAGTAGTTATGAACTCATGGGGAACATTTACCCTAGCTAAATGCAAATCTTGATAAACAACAACTGATTTTAATCTCGTTTTACAACTGCTTTCTNCCCCAGTTTGGAGATAACATACCTAAAGGCTTAAATACATGCATTAGTCTAGTTCTTACCATATTCCCTGTGGGTTCGACCCCAAGGGGTTATTTATTGACAACGTCTGCTTCATACTTTATCAGGAGTGTGAGTTTGAGCATTATCAAAAAGTGGTGTCGTTGCCGGGGAATACGACTTAAGATTAGATTAATTTCTTGTGTTTAACTTTTAGTTGTTATTTCCTTATTTACGTTTTCTTTTTATTTTTACACCCACAAGTTGTTCTTGGTGAATGTCAAGTACTCGGCAAAGCGAAAACCCTCTAATTCTTTTGGACCATGAACTAGAAATAACACTGCAAAGAATGGAAAACCAGGAGCAAAGAGAGGTCCTCTTGTTGAAGAAGCTAGGCAAGAGAGCTAGCTCAGCAAGCAGCACTTCAAGAAGCCAAGGACGCTCAGGATAAAGTTGTTAATACTAGTCGCCATGGAAGGGGAAACAGAGGCCAGAGATATGCCCCTCAGTTCTTTGATGAGGATGACCTAGACATTGATGAAGTCGGGTCAACTGGAGCTATCATACCACCACCTTTTCCTGCTGGGAAAAGTTTGACATCACTAGCACCATGATATAGTTGCTGAATATGAAAGGGGTATTTAGTGTTCATGTAGCAGATGATGCTAACCTGCACTCTATGAACTTCATAAGTATATGCAAGGCGTAGAGGTTGCCTGGTGTAAGTCAGGATGCAATAAGGCTAAGACTCTTCCCCTACTCTCTTTCTGGGGAGGCTACTTTATGGTTATCGGAGTTGCCCAACGACTCCATTACCAATTGGAAGGATCTCAAACAGGATTTTCTAGAGAGATTATTCCCACCCTCCAGGATGCTACAGTTTAAGGATGAGATCTACAATTTTCGACAACTGAAAATAGAGGCACTTCATGAAACCTGGTTGACATTTAAAAAGAAGTTGACTAAGTGCCCAAACCATAAAATTCCAGATGATAGTTTGTTGGAGATTTTGTATAGGTCCTTGAACAATAGCACAAAAGTTATGACATATATTGTGGCAGAAGAAGCACTGATGAGTTACTCATGGGAGCAAGCTGCCATTATTCTTGACAGAGTGACTAAGACTAACAGGGCATGACACACCAGGGAAGAAAAAGCAGTTGTGGGTACATATGTTGTTAGTATGACTGTAGACCAACGAAAGAAGGAGGAGGAGCGTGATTAGGAATTGGCCCATATGCATACATCATTAAACCTACTCACAAAGCATATCATGGGCACTAGGGCTAGAAAAGTAAATGCAATGGGAGCTCAGGGATAGGAATCGAGGCCAAAACATTCAGATTTCGAGGAGGAGGTGAACTTCTTGGATAGACAGGTGGCGGGTATTCAGACCAACGCCCAAGGGTCTGGACAGTACACTTGACGCCAAGGTTCCTAAAATAAAGGTCAGAACCAATACTAGGACAACTACAATCATAATGGGTATAGAGATAGAAGCCGAGGTCATGAGTGAGAGAGAGAATGGAGAAGGAATGATAGTTATCACAATGACCGGGCAAGATTGTATATTCCTCCTAATGCAGGTGACAGAGAAGCTAGACCGTCAAAATTGGAGAGCATGATGGCTGAGATGCTCAAGAAGGTGAGATCCACTAAGGAGCAGCTAAAAGACATTCGGGGAGATATATCTGGCATGGGCCAGAAAGTGGAGTCTCATGCCATAGCTTTCAAGAAAATAGAGCAGTAGCTAGGTCAACTATTGGCATCCCTAAACTCTAGGCAAAAGGGAACACTACCTAGCAACACAATGAAAAATCCAAAGAATGATAGTCACTATATGGTTGTGATGACTAGGAGTGGAAAGACCACACTTGATCTCCCTCTACTGCAGCAGTCACTTGACCGCTACCACGGTCTTGCCATAGAGGAATATGTTACGCTGCAGCGCTGCTGCCCTAGCAATAGCTCGATTTAGCTGCACACCCACCATTCTCTTAACTCTTTTCAACATTCTATTCATTACGTTCATCCAAGCTATTCATAGTTGTTAATAAACAATCGACACATCATAACCACAAGGAATATGCAATGAACCATTCAAGAAAGATTTCACAACTAATGATGAGTCCTCATTTAACTTCACATAAATCATCAAATCATTATAAACACTTCAAAATTCAAATGCACAAAATATATGACCATAAGTTTAGTTCATTCAAGTCCTCATATTTCTAGATTGATCTTACTTCATAGTCTCAGTCAAATAATATAACGAATGGTGATATGTCGGCACACGCCTCCGTCACATCACCATGAGCACACCAACACAGAACATTGATGTACACACATACTAGAGGGTTTTATTTCTGTCCTTCCAGTCATGACCTGCAGGGAACTCTAGAAATTCATGTACTGTATCGGCGTGGTACCCGCTCCCACTCATCTACTCGTCTAGATGCTCCCCCTAGACACAAGCCACTCAACCATCAGTGTTCTCCTAAATGCTCCTCTTGGGTACGAGCCACTCATTTCAGGACATTTATATTATCCACTTCCATTAACACATCTCAGTGCTTTATCACTCAGTCAATTATTTGACCCTTGGGAGGGCTCATTTTACCTCCCTAAACTTAAATGGTCACACAATTCAGTGATCATATTTAGACAATACAAACAAACAAGAACAATCTCTTAGCATCAATTGGACACATCACATAAATAATGATTCCATAGCAAAAATCATTTAATATTATAATTCAACAGAAAATTATGGTAATAAGCAATGTCCGAAGACCAAATCCACGCATAGTCATTCCACACAATATATCATATTATTCAAGTCTAACTCTTTCTAAATCATAACCTACCTCGATTGAATATGGGAAACCTCAAGTTACTCCGCCTGAGTCTTGCCTTTCCTCAGCGCTTCCAAATTTTCAAATCTAGCACAAAAGATTAATGGGGAATCAATAAACAATTTTGGGCAATAAGAATTTTGGAAATTCAACCCCGCTCCCATTTTACCCGCCTCATGGGGTTTTAATCATTAGCTGTGAGTAAGTCATCTCCCTCTAATCCTACCACGACTATTCAACCCCAGTTCATGGTGTTTCTGCTCTCCAAACCCTCTTTCAAGAAATTTTAACACAAAATTTTCCACTTTCACCAAACTCTAGGTCTCTAATTTTAGGAATGATGAACTAGCACCATCTCATTCACCAAATGGAGTAATAATTACATGCTTACAGACCTGGAATCAATAATATTTACCACCCAACAAATTTTTCCTAATCTCCTAGTTCTAGGGTTTTTCTACCTAGATTCCACCATTATAGGTCCCCCTAATGATTCTATGGGGTCATGGCATCAAAGTAAGGAGAACAAGAGAATAGACTAAAAAATTCTTATCTTTAAGAAGGGAAAACTACTTTGCACTTGGGGTATTTACTCTGAGTTTTCATAGTTCGTGTTTGAAATAATGGGGTAAACCTTATGAAATTTCACTTAAAACCCACTTAATGGTTTCTGTCATCCGCTGCAATGAACCCACTACGGCGCCCAATACACCATCACAATGGATCTGACAGTATATTTCCCGGTCCATTACAATGGGCGTCAGACCATCGTAACGTCTCACTGCAATGATTATCCCTTCACTGCAGCAGTCCCTCGTAAACAATAGCTCCTATTTCTTGAACACAAACCATTCCCCGACTCAAAATTTCCTTAACACTTACTCAAAACCTTCCCACCAACACTTAGGCTAGAAAGGGGTGTTCAGTCTTAATTTTTTCCCCTGTAATGACAGATGGGTCGTTACATCAGATACCAATTAAAATTCATCCTTGAATAGCCAACAAAAGCAAGAAAGAGGACACACCAAATTCTAATAATAGTTTTGGATATTTATTCCACATGTCGGTCTCGATCTCCCAAGTGGCTTTCTCTATGATATGATTCTTCCGCTGGACCTTTATTGTTGCAACCTCCTTTAACCTTAACTTACAAACCTCTCTATATACTATTGCCAAAGGATCCTCCTCATAGAACAAGTTCTCATCTAGCAACACCAAGTCCTATTTGATTATGTAAGATCCATCCCCGTGGTATTTCTTTATCATGAAGATATGAAATGCTGGATGTATCCCACACAGTCCTAGCAAAAAATTCATTCATAAGTTACCTCACCCACACGCCGAAGGATCTCAAATGGCCCAATGTATCTCAACCTATGTTTTTCCCGCTTTCCAAACCTCATCACCCCCTTCATAGGGGAGACCTTGAGCAGCATTTGCTCTCCCACCATGATCCATGTCCCTTACCTTTTTGTCTGCATATTGCTTCTGCCTGCTTTGAGCAGTGACCAGATGTTCCTAAATCACCTAAACCTTTTCCAAGGACTCCTTAAGCAATTCAGTACACGAAGGTCTCACCTCAAATCCATTGAAATATCTGATTAAAGACCTACATTTCTTCCCATACAGAGCTTCGGATGGTGCCATGCCAATAATCGAATGATAGTTGTTACTGTAAGAAAACTCGATCAAAGATAAAAATTCATCCCAATGGAAACCAAATCAATCAAGTGGACTTGGAGCATGTCTTATAACACCTGAATGATCCTTTCTAACTACTTGTTTGTCTACAGATGGAAACCTGTGCTCAGATGATATTTGTTGAGAAGTGCAAAATCGTACCCAACTTGGTACCTAGTTTTGCATGCAAGGTCATTAGAAATGTGATCTTGGGTAAAATTACGTGCCCAAGTGCTATTTTATAACTTCATTTAGTCAAGTTTTGAATTTAATTAATTACATTCTCATGTGATTTTGAATATTTTTTTGTATGCACTAACCGACATGATTAGTCTTTGCTTTACAGGTTTAAAATTCTTAGGAGGGATTAAATATGATGGTTAATGCATAAGAAAGAAGTTGGAAGAGCATTGCAAGGAAGATGGCATGAAGTTGCAAAGGAGAGGGGCTGCCTAGGCCACTAGTGTGCCACACTACGCCATTGGAGCGCCCAGCGTCGTGCCACGCCAGGCCTTGCCGCGTGATGGAAGCCATGTCACACCATGTGTCGTGCGCGAGAAGCAGTGTGCCACACCGAGCGACGCTCAAGCATTTTGCACAAGACCTTTCGAGGGCCAAATTCCAGTGCGCATGCTCGATAGCCCCGTGCCATGGAGATGCTGCTGTGCGATGGGCAGCGTGGCACGGAGCTCAATCCATGGCCGGCCAAAATTGTAATTTTACCATTTAATATAAATAGAACACTTAGCTCCAAAAATCATTTATCATGAAATTTCTTGAGAACAACGGAAAGGAGCGAAGGGAGAATGGAAGAACTCTACTTAGAGTTCACTAGATTTCATTCTCTTTTATTTATTCTTGTAAGTACTCTACTTGAATCATGTTTTTAAGTATTTGTACGAACATGAGTGGCTAAAACCCCTTCCTCTAGCGTTGAGGCCATGTGATATGATTGTAAATGCATGAATTCTTTGTTGGTTTGAGTTTTAGTTGTTGTTTTGTCTTACATTCTTTATTATTATTGTTTTTATGCTTGATCACCATGAAACAAACTCGTTAAGCTTAGGTAAAAGCTCGAAAGAGTAACCCTAGGCTAGAACACATGAATGTAAGGAGCAAGTTCTTATCTTTACGATAGGATTAGCGGTTAGGATAGAAATTATACCTAGTTTGCCTTGTTTTGTTGATAAAATGGGATGAACTAGACACTGACTTAGAATTGTCACATCACCACTCATAGAAGTAGTTGTGAAGCTAAGTTAGGTTAAATGATTAGAGGTACGAAAGTCCATAATCAAGGGCACAAACTCCGTACACCACATCCATATAGTTAAATTGCTCACAAATTAGGACGTCACATCCCCGCTCAACGATGTAGGTGTGAGACTAGTTTGTCCTGCTTTGAGACTTGAAAGACCATGAACATCATATTTTAACTATTTGAGACAACAACTGAAGTTTTCGTACTCAAACCATTGTGAATTATAGAATTGCATGATTATTAGGCCTTAACTCTAGTTGCTTCTTGTATTGTTTCTCGATTATTTTGTGATCACCCATAGATTTAATTAGAATTTTCCAAAATTGTCTACAATCAACACTTGTGAAGGTTAATTTAACACTTGAACTTGATAATTCTAAATTAGTCCAGTCCCTATGGGTTCGACATCCGGCTCTACAAAAAGGCCATTGTATTACTTGACGACTGCGTACACTTGCGTGTGCGCTGGAGCGCAATAAGTTTTTGGCGTCGTTGTCGGGGACTGGCAAAATTTAGTAAATTGTTAGTTTTACTGAACAGTTTAGGAATAGAGAGCTGGTGGAACCTTTGTTGGAACTTGAACGCCAACTACATTTGCTCAGGAGGGAATCTCTAGAGCAAAAGTTGAAAAGGTTACAAGAGCAGTTACGATAACATCCATCAGTGGGGGAAGCAGAGTTGTTACCTAATCAAATGGCAGCCCGACCAGTTCGTGAAGTGGCAATCCCACTAGCGACGAGTGTGACCTCCAGTGTCCGCAAACCAAAGCCCAGAGGGAACTTTGAGCTTAAGTAGAACATGGTGCAGCTGTTACAATCTAGTTTCCAGTTCACTGGAATGAGTTATGAGGACCCACAGCAGCACTTAAAAATTTTCCAGGAGATCAGTGACACTTTTGTCCCCACCAGAGTGTCAACTAACTATATCCAACTCACAGTCTTCCCATTTTCTTTGTTGGGAGAGGAAATGAGGTGGTTGAAGGTGAGCCACCGAATTCCATTACTTCTTGGAATGACCTAGCAAGTAAGTTCCTCATCAGATTCTTCCCTTCAGGCAAGACTGCCAAGCTCAGAAGTGAGATATTAAGCTTTAAGCAAAGGCCGAAGGAGAACCTATATTTGGCTTGGGAAAGATTCAAGACATTGTTGAGAGACTACCCCCATAACCAGCAGTCTAATGAGGTGTTAGCTCACACCTTTGTAGAGAGTCTAGACCCACATACGAAGATCCTATTAGACTCTGCATCGGGTGGGAAAGCATAGGAGAAGACTTATGATGAGTTGTATATTCTGTTGAACAGGATTGCTCAAGAAAATCCAGAGTGGCACAGCGAATTATCGAAAAGGGCAGGAAAGAGAGCAGCAAGGCTGAGAGAAGTGGACAACGTCAATGCCTTGGAGAAACAACTAGCATCATTTCAACATCAGATGATGACTTAGTTCAACGAACTGAGTATGAACCAACCATAGGGACAGGTGAATACAATTCAGCAGGCTCCCAGTTGGTGTCAAATATATGGTAACAATGGGCACAATGTAGAATCTTGCAGGGCAAATCCGGAATATGTCAACTTGTTGGGGAATGTTCAGAGAAATAATCAGAATTTTGGGAACACCTACAACAAGAATTGGCAGAGTCGCACAATTTTTTCTTGGGGCAGAAATCAGAGTCAGAGCTACCAGCAACCTCAACAACAGTAGTATTAGCAGCAGAACAGGTAGAACGGTGGCCAGTTCAGCAGCAATAACATTGAGGAGATATTGAAAAAGATTATGGCTAGTCAGACCCAATTGGCAGAGAATTAGGCACGAATTACTTCAAATTTGAAAAATCATCAATTGGCCACCCGCTATCTAGAGAAGCTGATTGGTCAATTAGTAGCTGCTCAGCACACCAGATCTCAGGGAGGGTTACCTAGTGATACAGGTACAAACCCCCGAGAGTCAATGCCATCAGTATGAGGAGTGGAAAGAAATTAGTTGATGCACCATCAAAGGAAAAAAGAAATAAGGTGCAACCGGAGCTGGTCATACAGGGTACATCTACCAACAAGGGAGATAATTAGAGTATTGTGCGACACAATGCACAATCATCACTATAGCTAGCACAGAGACCACCACCATCATTCCTGTAAAGACTCAAGAAGAGCAAGGAGGAGGAATATTTTAAAAAGTTCTTTGATATTTTTAAAGAAATTCACATCAAAATTTGCCCTTACTTGATGTTTTCCAGGGAATGTCAAAGTACGCGAAGTACTTGAAAGATGTGGTGGCCAACAAAGTTAGGTTGGTGGATGTCCAAATGGTGGCACTGACTGAGGAGTCAGCTATAGGGTAATGAGCAAGATACCAAAAACGCACAAGGACCTAGGGAGTTTTACTCTCCTCATAAAAATTGGTAAAGCTGAAGTGATAAGAGCTCTCTATGACTTAGGAGCAGCAGTAAATCTAATGCCCCTATCTTTGTTTGACACCCTGGATTTCGGTCAGCAGAGGCCAAAAAGAGTAATGCTTTAGTTGGCAGACAAGTCCACCGTGGCCCTAGCGGGAATAATTGAGGACCTTCTCATCAAAGTAGGTAAGTTCATTATACCCGCTGATTTCATCATACTTGACTTTAAAGTTGATGACAAGGTACCCCTGTTATTGAGACGATCATTCTTGGCAATTGGAGGAGTCATCATAAATGTGAGAGCAGGTACCCTTAAAATGAGGGTCGATGATGAAGAAGAGCTTTTTAGAGTTTACCAAGAGATCAACCCACCCACACACTATAGAGATCTTTGCAAGAACAATGTGTTATCAAATGCTAAGTATGGGGTTGTAGATTGCATGGGCAGGGGATGATCACATTTCAACCCGAATCAGATGGAGGGCTTAAGTTAAAGAAGAAGTTGGAAGAAGAGAGGGACAGATTGGAGGTTGTTACCTCGGAAAATAAAAAGAGAAGAAGATGGTTCTCGAAAGGGAACACTGATTTGAGGATATTCTGAAAAAGATAGTCCACGTCATACCGTGACGTAAAATTAGGCGCTTCTCGGGAGGCAACCAAGGGAACCTCAGGTACAATTTTATTTTCCTTTAGTTTTAATTTTTTTTTTATTTTCAGTTTTTTTGTTGTTGTGGTGATTTAAGTACAGATTAAGGGGGAGTCTGAGTACCCTTAGAAAAGGAAGCTAAGGAGCATGGAAGAAGATGAGTGTGGGGTAGATAACCCAACTACGAAAAAATGAAGGAAAACATGTTGTTAGTTAGTCCTAGAGGCCTCAGGGAGTATTTCTCACCCTTTTTTCATTCTTATTTGATATTGTGGGGACATTACATGATTCAAGTGTGGGGTGAGGAAATTTTTCAAAATTTTATGCTTAATAAATTTAGGTGAAATTAGTTCTTTGTATGGTATTTTTTGATGAAAAAAGTTTGAGTTGAGCATAATTCACCCACCCATTGGTTTTTCTTTTCGGTTCTTTTCCAACGGGGGATACCTTGAAACGATGAATAAAAAATTTATCTAGACATAACTGTTTTTAGTCATACTTAGGGACTTTTCCCGACGATAGATGGATGACGACCATATTGAGGGAAAGTTAGTCAATAGGTTTTTATTTTTGAACCCTTAGCTGATTGATGGCTTGATGTTCTTGTTATGTGCTATACGTTATTGTGAGATGCAAGTGTTGTTAATTTTGAAGCATGTTAGAAAGTGTATAACTTTTTTTGAGACACCTAGGCTCTTGAATATGACTCTATGCGCTTGAAAGCTTAATCTTGAATACTTGTGATTAGCTGAGTTAAGAAGTCTACTGAATCTGTCTTGAATTGAGCATGTGTTGTGTGTGTAAGGTTTTTGAATGATCCATGCTATTGTGTAGTGTCTAGAACATTCCTGGTGTGTATACAAAATGAAATGAGGGATGTCGATTGTAGGAGATGATTTAGGCATTTCTTTGAATGAGCCTAATTTTTATCCCTCGCTTTACCTACCTTGAATGTCTAATCCTAGTTAGCCCAATTCAGCCCTTAGCCTATTCCTTGCTAGCCACATATGAGCTTAACCCCTTCTTTTCAATAGCCTTGAATTTGATCCAAATCTCCTAAGTGCTTATGTGAAATTGCAAAATAGAGTTAAGGAGTGAGGGGTTGAAGAAGAAAGAAAAGAGTAGTAGTGGAAGATAAAGACAAGACTAGAGGTGCACTTGTTTAAAATGACTAAGAGTTAGTAGGAAGTAAAAGAAGAAAAGAGAGAAAAAGAAAATTAAAGAAAATTTTCAAGTACTCCTTACTAACAGCTTAAGTGTGGCTAACGAAATGGGGAAACAAAAGAGGAAAATGGGAGTTGAAAAGAATAAAGGTGAAGTAAGAGGAGGGAAAATCTTAATGAAAGTGTGATGGATTTAAAGCACTTAAGGAAGATAGTCACTATTACTGGCCATGATAGTACCTATCCGCCCTTTAGCTTACTTACAACCCATTAAGTCCTACTTGATCTTACTTTTGAACACTCTTAAATTAGTGGAGTAAAATACTAAAGGTAAGCTTATGGGTCAATACATGTCGCATGTGAATTCTTTGTGAGAGTGAGCTTATTTCTTATTCATACACCCATATATGTCATAAATTGAAAAATGATGACTGAAAACATGGGTAACTCTCTTGTTGTGAGGGCACATGTTTGATGAAGGATAAAATTCATGTCGGATTTCTTGGTTGGTTAATTTGCATGGGTTTGTTGAGTTTGAGAGTCGATTCTTGAGGCTAGGATGTCTTAGCGTAGTTATATGTGATTTTAGTGGTTATATCTTGCATGCTCTATTTTTAACTTGCTATCTAAAACAATCTTTGTAGCCTTAGCTTGAATTGTCTTTCTTCAATTAGTTATATGTGAGCCTTCATGTACATGAGATGTAAAAGAGTTGTTCGATCACAAACAAGGCTTTAAGTGTGGGGTAGTGATCTTGGGCATAATTACGTGCCCAAGTGCTATTTTATAACTTAATTTAGTCAAGTTTGTCAATTTGATTAATTACATTCTTATGTGATTTGAATATTTTTGTGTATGCACTAACCAACATGATTAGTCTTTGCTTTGTAGGTTTAAAATGCTTAGGAGGGACTAAATATGATGGTGAATGCATAAGAAAGAAGTTGGAAGAGCATTGCAAGGAAGATGGGATGAAGTTGCAAAGGAGAGGGGCTCCCTAGGCCATTAGTGTACCACGCTAGGCCATTGGCACGCCAAGTGTCGTGCCACGCCAAGCCTTGCCGCGCGATGGAATCCATGTCACGCCATGTTCCACGCGCGAGAAGCAACGTGTCATGCCGGGCGACACGTAGGCACATCGCGAAAGACCTGCTGAGGGACAAATTCTAGTGGGCATGCGCGACATCCCCGTGCCACGGAGCTACTGCTGCGCAATGGGAAACGTGGCACGGAGGCAGTCCAAGGCAATCCAAAATTGCAATTTTTCTATTTAATAGAAATAGTACACTTAGCTCCAAAAATCATTTATCATGAAATTTCTTGAGAACAACGGAAAGGGGCGAAGGGAGAATGGAAGAACTCTACCTAGGGTTCACTTGTTTTCATTCTCTTTTATCTATTCTTGTAAGTACTCTGCTTGAATCATTTTTTAAGTATTTTTACGAACATGAGTTGCTAAAACCCTTCCTCTAGGGTTGAGGCCACATGATATGATTGTAAATGCATGAATTCTTCGTTGGTTTAAGTTTTAGTTGTTGTTTTGTCTTACATTCTTTATTATTATTGTTTTTATGCTTGATCACCATGAAAACAAACTCATTAAGCTTAGGTAAAAGCTCGAAAGAGTAACCCTAGGCTAGAACACACGAATGTAAGGAGCAAGTTCTTATCTTTACAATAGGATTAGCGTATAGGATAGAAATTATACCTAATTTTCCTTGTTTGGTTGATAAAACAGGATGAGCTAGTCACCGACTTAGAATTTTCACATCACCGCTCGTAGAAGTAGTTGTGAAGCTAAGTTAGATTAAATGATTAGAGGTATGAAAGTCCATAATCAAGGGCACAAACTCCGTAAATCACATCCACATAGTTAAATTGCTCATGAATTAGTACGTCACATCCCCGCTCAACAATGTAGGTGTGAGACTAGTTTGTCGTGTTTAGAGGCTCGAAAGACCATGAAAATCGCATTTTAACTATTTGAGACAACAACTGTAGTTTTCATACTCGAACCATTGTGAATTATAGCATTGCATGATTGTTAAGCCTTAACTCTAGTTGTTTCTTGTATTGTTTCTCGATTATTTTGTGATCACCCATAGATTTAATTAGAATTTTTTGAAATTTCTACAATCAACACTTGTAAGGGTTAATTTAACACTTGAACTTCATAAGTCACTGAATTAGTCCAGTCCCTATGGGTTCGACATCCGGCTCTGAAAAAGGGCCATTGTATTACTTGTACGACCACGTACGCTTGCGTGTGCCTTGGAGCGCAATAAGTTTTTGGCGTCGTTGCCGAGTACGGAAAAATTTAGTAAATTGTTAGTTTTGTGTGATTTTTAATTTCCTTAAGTGTTGAAAAACTTGGTCTTAGTCTGCTATATTGCAGGTAACAAGTTGTCCTTGTAAAACTGGCAAGGAATAGAGAGCTGGTGGAACCTTTGTTGGAACCTGAACACCAACAACATTTGCTCAGGAGGGAAGCTCTAGAGAAAAAGTTGAAAAGGTTACAAAAGAAGCTACAACAACATGCATCAGTGGGGGAACCATAGTTGTCACCTAATCAAATGACAGCCCGACCAAATAACAAAGTGGAAATCCCACTAGCGACGAATGTGACCTGTAGTATCCACAAACCGGAGCCCGGAGGGAACTTTGAGCTTAAGAAGAACATAGTGTAGCTGTTACATTCCAGTGGCCAGTTCACTGGAATGAGTCATGAGGACCCACAACAGCACTTACAGAATTTCCTGAAGATCACTGAAACTTTTGTCCCCACCGGAGTGTCAACTGACTATATCCGACTCACACTCTTCCCACTTTCATTGTTGGGAGAGGCAAAGAGATTGTTGAAGGCTGAGCCACCGAATTCCATTACTTCTTGGAATGACCTAGCAAGGAATTTCCTCATCAGATTCTTCCCTTCAGGAAAGACTGCCAAGCTCAAAAGTGAGATATTAAGCTTTAAGCAAATGCCGGAGGAGAAACTATAATTGGCTTGGGAAAGATTCAAGTCATTGTTGAGAGACTGCCCCATCACCAGCAGTCCAATGAGGTGTTAGCTCACAACTTTGTAGAGAGTCTAGACCCACATAAGAAGATCCTATTAGACGCTACATGGGGTGGAAAGCATTGGAGAAGACTTATGATGAGTTGTACACTCTGTTGAACAGGATTGCTCAAGGAAATCCAGAGTGGCATAGTGAATCATCGAGAAGGGCAGGAAAGACAGCAGTAAGGCTAAGAGAAGTGGACAGCGTCAATGCCTTGGCGGCACAGCTAGCATCATTTCAACATCAGATGATGACTCGATTCAACAAATTGAGTATAAACCAACCATAGGGATAGGTGAATGCAATTCAACAAGCTCCCAGTTGGTGTGAAATTTATGGTAACAATAGGCACAATGCAGAATCTTGTGGGAAAAATCCGGAATATGTCAACTTTGTGGGGAATGTTCAGAGAAATAATCAGAATTTTGGGAACACCTACAACAAGAATTAGCAGAGTCACCCAAAAATTTTATTGGCGTGGCAATTAGAGTCAAAGCTACTAGAAACCTTAGTAGTAGCAGAACAAGTAGAATGGTGGCCAGTTGAGCAGCAACAACATTGAGGAAATATTGCAAAAGATTATGGCTACTCAAACCCAATTGGAAGAGAATCAGGCACGGATGGCGTCAGATTTGAAAAATCAGTACTTGGCCACCCGCAATCTAGAGAAGCAGATGGGTCAATTAGCAGCTGTTCAGCACACCAGACCTCAGGGAGGGTTACCCAGTGACAAAGATACAAACCCCCGATAGGTCAATGCCATCAGTCTGAGGAGTGGAAAGCAATAGGCTGATGCACCATCAAAGGAAAAAAGAAATGAGGTGCAACCAGAGCTGGCCAGATAGGGTCCATCTACAAATAAGGGAGATAATCAGAGTGTTGTTTAACACAATGCACAATCATCACTACAGCCAACATAGAGAACACCGCCACCATTCCTACAAAGACTCAAGAAGAGCAAGAAGGACGAATGTTTTAAAAAGTTCTTTGATATTTTCAAAGAACTTCACATCAATTTTCCCTTACTTGATGTTTTCCAGGGAATGCCAAAGTATGCAAAGTACTTGAAAGAAGTGGTGGCCAACAAAGTTAGGTTTGCGGATGTCCAAATGGTGGCACTGATTGAGGAGTGTAGCTACAGGGTAATGAGAAAGATACCAAAAATCTCAAGGACCTAGGAAGTTTTACCCTCCCCATATAAATTGGTAAAGCTGAAGTGGTAAGAGCTCTCTGTGACTTAGGAGTAGCAGTAAATCTAATGCCCTAATCTTTGTTTAACACCTTGGGGTTGGGTCATTTGAGGCCAACAAGAGTAATGCTGCAGTTGGCAGAAAAGTCCACCGTGGCACCCAAGGAAATAATGAAGGACCTTCTCATCAAAGTAGGCAAGTTCATTATACTCGCTGATTTCATCATACTTGACTTTAAAGTTGATGACAAGGTACCCCTAATCTTGGGACGACCATTCTTGGCAACTGGAGGAGCCATCATAAATGTGAGAGTAGGTACCTTTAAAATGAGGGTCGATGATGAAGAAGAGCTTTTCAGAGTTTATCAAGAGATCAACCCACCCACACACTACAGAGATCTTTGCAAGATCAATGTGTTGTCAGATGCTAAGTGTGGGGTGGTAGATTGCATGGGTCCACTGCATAGGAGATGATCAGATTTCAACTCGAATCAAATGGAGGGCTTAAGTTAAAGAAGAAGTTGAAAGAAGAGAGGGATACAGTGGAGGAAATTCCCTCGAAAAATAAAAAGAGAAGAAGTTGGTTCTCGAAAGGGAACATGGGTTTGAGAATATCCTGAGAAGGATAGTCCACGTGATGTCGCGACGTAAAATCAGGCGTTGCTTGGTAGGAAACCTAAGGGTACCTCAGGTATAATTTTATTTTTCTTTATTTTTGATTTTGTTTATTTTCACTTTTTGTTGTTGTGGTGGTGATTTAAGCACAGATTAAGGGGTGTCTGAGTACCTTTAGAAGAGGAAGCTAAGGAGCATGGAAGAAGATGAGTGTGGGGTAGATAACCCACTTGTGAAAAATGAAGGAAAACATGTTGTTAGCTAGGCCTAGAGGCCGTAGGGAGTATTTCTCACCCTTTTAGTATTCTTATTTGATGTTGTGGGGACATAACATGATTCAAGTGTGGGGTGGGGGAAATTTTTCAAAATTTTGTGCTAAATAAATTCGGGTGAAATTAGTTCTTTGTATGGTATTGTTTGATGAAAAAGTTTGAGTTGAGCATAATTCACCCACTCATTGGTTTTTCTTTTCGGTTCTTTTTCGACGGGGGGCACCTTTAAATGATGAATAAAAAAAATTTCATCTGGACATAGCTGTTTTTAGTAATAGTTAGGGAATTTTCCTCACAATGGATGGATGACAACCATCTTGAGGGAAAGTTAGTCAATAGGTTTTTATTTTTGAACCCTTAGTTGATTGACGGCTTGATGTTCTTGTATGTGTTATACATGATTGTGAGATGCAAGTTTTGTTAATTTTGAAGCATATTAGCAAGTGTATAACTTTGTTTGAGACACCTAGGCTCTTGAATATGACTCTGTGTGCTTGAAAGATTAATATTGAATTCTTGTGATTAGCTGAGTTAAGAAGTATATTGAATTTGTCTTGAATTGAGCATGTGTTGTGTGTGTAAGGTTTTCGAATGATCCATGCTATTGTGTAGTGTCTAGAACATTCCCGGTGTGTATACAAAATTAAATGAGGGATGTCGATTGTAGGAGATGATTTAGGCATTTCTTTGAATGAGCCTAATTTTTATACCTCACTTTACCTACCTTGAATGTCTAATACTAGTTAGCCCTATTGAGCCCTTAGCCTATTCTTTGCTAGCCATAACATGAGCTTAACCCCTTCTTTTCAATAGCCTTGAATTTGATCCAAAACTCCTAAGTTCTTATGTGAAATTGCAAAAGTGAGTTAAGGAGTAAGGAGTTGGAAGAAGAAAGAAAAGATTAGTTGTGGAAGATAAAGAAGAGACTAGAGGTGCACTTGTTTAAAATGAATAAGAGTTAGTAGGAAGTAAAAGAAGAAAGAGCGAAAAAGAAAATTAAAGAAATTTTCTCAAGTACTCCTTACTAACAGCTTAAGTGTGCCTAATGAAATGGGGAAACAAAAGAGGAAAATGGGAGTTCAAAAGAATAAAGATGAAGTAAGAGGAGGGAAATTCCTAATGGAAGTGTGATGGATTTAAAGCACTCAAGGAAGATAGTCACTATTACTGGCCATAATAGTACCTATCCGCCCCTTAGCTTACAGTACAACCCACTAAGTACTACTTAATCTTACTTTCGAACACTCTTAAATTGGTGGAGTAAAATACTAAAGGCAAGCTTATGGGTCAATACATGTCGCATGTGAATTCTTTGTGAGAGTGAGCTTATTTCTTATTCATACACCCATATATGTCATAATTTGAAAAATGATGAGTGAAAACATGGGTAACTCTCTTGTTGTGAGGGTACATGTTTGATGAAGGATAAAATTCATGTTGGATTTCTTGGTTGGTTAATTTGCATTGGTTTGTTGAGTTTGAGAGTCGATTCTTGAGGCTAGGAAGTCTTAATGTAGTTTTATGTGATTTTAGTGGTTATATCTTGCATGCTCTATTTTTAACTTGCTATCTAAAACAATCGTTGTAGCCTTAGCTTGAATTGTCTTTCTTCAATTAGTTATGTGTGAGTCTTCATGTGCATGAGATCTAAAAAAGTTGTTCGAGGACGAACAAGGCTTTAAGTGTGGGGTAGTGATCTTGGGCATAATTACGTGCCCAAGTGCTATTTTATAACTTAATTTAGTCAAGTTTGTCAATTTAATTAATTACATTCTCATGTTATTTTGAACATTTTTGTGTATGCACTAACCGACATGATTAGTCTTTGCTTTGTAGGTTTAAAATGCTTAGAAGGGACTAAATATGATGCTTAATTCATAAGAAAGAAGTTGGAATAGAATTGCTAGGAAGATGGCATGAAGTTGCAAAGGAGAGGGGTTGCACAGGCCACTAGCGTGCCACACTAGGCCATTGGCGCGCCAAGCGCCGTGACACGCCAGGCCTTGCCGCACGATGGAAGTCGTGTCATGCCATGTGGCGCATGCGAGAAGTAGCATTCCACACCGGGTGACACGTAGGAATGCGAGACAGTCCTGTTCCACAGAGCTGCTACTACGCAATGGGCAACGTGACATGGAGGCCGTCCATGGACGGACAAAATTGCAATTTTTCCATTTAATATAAATAGGAAACTTAGATCTAAAAATCATTTATCACGAAATTTTTTGAGAACAACGGAAAAGAGCAAAGGGAGAACGGAAGAACTCTACCTAGGGTTCACTAGTTTTTATTCTCTTTTATCTATTCTTGTAAGTACTCTACTTGAATCATGTTTTTAAGTATTTGTACGAACATGAGTGGCTAAAACCCTTCCTCTAGGGTTGAGGCCACATGATATGATTGTAAATGCATGAAGTCTTCGTTGGTTTGAGTTTTAGTTGTTGTTTTGTCTTACATTCTTTATTATTATTTTTTTTATGCTTGATCACCATGAAAATAAACTCGTTAAGCTTAGGTAAAAGCTCGAAAGAGTAACCCTAGGCTAGAACACACGAACATAAGGAGAAAGTTCTTATCTTTACGATAGGATTAGCAGTTAGGATAGATATTATACCTAATTTGCCTTGTTTGGTTGACAAAATAGGATGAGCTAGACACCAACTTAGAATTGTCATATCACCACTCGTAGAAATAGTTGTGAAGCTAAGTTAGGTTAAATGATTAGAGGTATGAAAATCCATAATTAAGGGCACAAACTCCATATACCACATTCACATAGTTAAATTGCTCACAAATTAGGACGTCACATCCCCGCTCAACGATGTAGGTGTGAGACTAGTTTGTCGTGTTTAGAGGCTCGAAAGACCATGAACATCACATTTTAACTATTTGAGACAACAGCTAAAGTTTTCATACTCGAACCATTGTGAATTGTAGCATTGCATTATTATTAGGCCTTAATCTAGTTGCTTATTGTATTGTTTCTCGATTATTTTGTGATTACCCATAGATTTAATTAGAATTTTCCGAAATTACTACAATCAACACTTGTGAAGGTTAATTTAACACTTGAACTTGATAATTCGCTGAATTAGTCCAATCACTACGGGTTTGACATCTGACTCTAAAAAAGGGCCATTATATTACTTGTACGACCGCATATGCTTGCGTGTGCACTGGAGCGTAATAAAATGGGAGGTAAATATTGTACCCCTATTCAAACCGATCAAAACCAGCACCCCATGCAAGCCAATCACTTCTTTCACATATAGCTTGGCAAGTTTATTAGCATTGTAGGTCACTGGAACAGGTAAAAAATGTGCAGACTTAGTCAGTCTATCAATAATGACCCAAATGGAGTCAAACTACCTCAACGTCTTTAGAAGACCAACCACAAAGTCCATCACTATTTTCTCCCACTTCCACTATAGGATGGGCATCCTCTAAAGTACTCCCCAGTCTTTTGATTCTCATACTTTACCTATTGACAGTTTAGGCATTGGGCGACATGATTGACAATGTCTCTCTTCATTCTTCCCCATTAATAATACCGTTTTAGGTCATGATACATTTTAATAACCCCAGGATAGATAGAGTACCTTGAGTTGTGAGCTTTTGGCCGGATGGTTTTGATTACTTCATCAACCCGAGGAACACATACACGTCCCCTTATTCTCAAAACTCCTTCATTATCTAATGCTTCTTCCTTATCTTCCCCTCTAAGACCTTTTCCCGAATCTTACTCAATTTTGTATCCTCAAACTACCTGGTTTTTACTCTTCTAGAAATGACGACTTATCCTCCATGTTGTCTAGTATCCCACCTATTTCTGTAAATGAAAGTCTCATCAGACTATTCGCCAGTGTTTGGACTGCTTTGGCAATTGGTCGCCGAGTAGCATCCAAAAAAGCTAGACTGCCTATACTCATTGATTTTGGCTCAAGGCATCTTCCACCATATTGGCCTTCCCTAGGTGATACCGGATTGTGACATCATATTCCTTAAGCAGTTCCATCCATCTTTGTTGTCTCAGATTAAGGCCTTTCTGGGAGAATACATACTGCAGGCTACGTGGTCCGTGAACATCTCACAATGGGCCCCACATAAATAATGCCTCCAAATTTTCAAGGCGAACACCACCGCGACCAACTCCTGGTTATGTGTGGGGTAATTATTCTCATGCACCTTCAACTGTCTCGAAGCATAAGAAATGACCTATCCTTCCTGCACTAACACAGCACCCAACTCAAACCTTGAGCATCACAATAAACTACAAAATCTTTACCTTCCACTGGTAGTGCCAGGATACATGTCGTGGTTAGCAGCGTTTTGAGTTTATAAAAACTCTCTTCACACTCCTCGGACCATTGGAAAGGCACACCCTTTTGAGTCAGCATTGTCAACACCGAGGCAATGGATGTGAATCCCTTTACAAACCAATGATAATAGTTGGCCAACCCCACAAAACTCTAAATCTCTATTACTATAGTGGGACTAGGCTAGTTTCGGACTGCCTCCACCTTCAATGGATTCACCTTAATCCCCTCCTTGGAGACTACATGTCCTAGAAAAGATACCGACTCCAGCCAAAATTCACATTTGGTGAACTTGGCATAAAACTGTTTCTCCTTCAGCAACCCCAACACAATCCCTAGATGATTCTCATGTTCCTTCTTAGTCTTAGAGTATACCAAGATATCATCAATGAACACAATTACAAATGAATCTAGATATGGTTGAAAGAATCATTCATCAAGAACATGAACTCTATTAGAGCATAGTGAGTTGGAAGGATATGACTAGGAACTCATAATGTCTAGACCTGGTCCGAGAAGCTATCTTGGGAATATCCTCAGCATGAATTTTTAGATGATGATAGCCTAATCTCAGGTCGATCTTTGAGACACTGTTGCCCTCTATAATTGACAAACAGGTCATCTATTCGAGGAACAGGGTATTTATTCCGGTGGTTACCTTATTCAGCTGACGGTAATCAATGCATATCCGCATACTACTATCCTTATTTTTCACAAACAAGACCGGGGCACCCTATGGAGAGACACTCAGCTTGATAAACCCCTTACTAAGTAGCTCCTGCAACTTTTCCTTGAGTTCTCTCGACTCAACTGGTTCCACTCTTTTTGCCGATGTAGAAATAGGTCAGGTCCCTAGCTCTACATATATGAAGAATTCAATGTAGGGGTATGGCAGTATGCTAGGCACATCCACGGGAAATACCTCTAAGAATTCAAAAACTACTGGAATCGACTCTATGGAAGGACCCTCTGAACTGGTATCCCGAATATGAGCTAAATATGTTGAACACCCCCACACTATTAATTTTTGGCCATGAATATAAGAGATAAGTTTCTTAGGAGCAGGGCTACAATTCCCTTTCCGCTCCAACCTTGACGACCCTAGCCCTGCTTTAGTGACGTTCTTAGCAGGGAAATCCAGAATGGAATGGTATGGAGACAACCATCTCATTCCTAAAATCACATAAAAATCTACCATGTCTAAGATCACCAAATCTACCCATGTATCACAACCCATGAAGTCAACAATACAAGCATGACAGACCCTATCCATTACCACAGAATTTCCAACAGGGCTAGACACAACATCACAAGTAAGATCCAAACCCACAGCAAAATAAGCAAACACATAGAGAAAAGTAGAACCGGAATCAAACAAAGTGGTAGCCATTTTATCACATACAAAAATGGTACTTATGATAATGGCGTATGAAACCTTTGCCTCGGGCTGACCTAAAAATGCATAGAAGTTGGCCTGATTACCTGTCTGAGACTCGCCCCTATTTGGCTATGCAACCTCTCTACTGAACTAATTGCCACCCTATCCGTCCTAGGCACCTTCTCTACCCGACTAGGTGCCACCTCTAACCACTAGTTGATTGCCCCTCCCTAGTTGTGGGCGATCTCTGCTGAACGCACTCTCTCCTCTCCTAGCAAGGGTTGGGTCACGAAGATGGGTACAGAACCATCTACCCACCCTGATCAAACCTGGGACACCATCTGCAGATATAGTCATACCCCCCGTGCTCATGGTACACCTTCTCAATCACTGGTCTTTGAGTTGTAATAGAGTAAATAGAGAGAGCCCTAAAATTTGAGCGAACTATTTGAGTATCCCTAACTCTACCTAATGGTCATGGAGTGGTCCCTAGAGGACCCCCGGCTGACACCTGCATGACTAACTGAACAGGGCATCTGGAGTAGCCTTGGAGAATTGGAGTCCTAGCAAAGGAACCGCTATAAGTACCGACCTTTCGAGCCTTCTTCTCAACACTCTTTGCATAACCATCCTATTTGGCCCCCTCCACATTTTTCATAAACTCTACTACCTCCTGGAAGGTCTTACATGCAAAGACCATCTAAAGGTCTGACCATTGGAGAGCCATATTCAGGCCCTTAACAAGTCATATGATCCTCTCCTCCTTTGTGGGAAATAAAGGCAGAGCATACGATGACAGTGAGTGGAATCGGGCCTCGTATGCTGCAACTAAAGAGGTCCCCTTCTCAATGGTGGTGACCTCATCCCTCCTCCGATCTCACTGAGTATGTGGCACGTACTTCTCCAAAAAAGTGGATTAGAACTAGGTCCAAGTCAATGGTGGTGATCCCGTCGGTCTGCACTCCACAAAAGCCCTCTACAGAGCTTAGCATCACCCATCATCTTGAAGGTAAGAAACTCTATCCCGTACTTCTCCACTGCTCCCATTTTGTGAAGCCACTCGTGACAGTCAATGATAAACTCATAGGCGTCCTCCGCCTCAATACCGTATAAGGTAGGAGGCTTCATCTTTATGAACCTCCAGAATAAGTTAGGCTCCTCTCCAGTCATTACCGGTCCAGCTGCTGGTCTCAGAAACATCACAGTCTCTAAAATAGCATCAACACTAGGAGCCACAGCAGTTGTATGTTATATCCCCGACTACTACTCTGCGGGAGTCGCTGGAGCTGCCTCATTACCCACGAGGTCTCTTATAAGGTTAAGAACTTGAGACAAGACCTTGGAGGATGCTGGAGAGGCTATAGCCTCTCCCCTGATTCGGAGCTACTACCTCCACAGCTACTCTTTCCTGCACCACTGGAGGTACCAGAGATGCTGACCTCTCCCAAACTAGACAAAGAGCATGGGCCCCGCCTCTGGCAGCAGCAAATCTCCACCTGCAACCTCTTCCCTATCCTCTACCGTAGACTGCAACTGCTGCTAGTGTCTCGGGTGCTTCTTTTCTGTTTTCGCCTTCACGTGTTTTCACCATATGTGAGAGAAATAAGGAAGAATCATCAGATACCAATTTTGATCACCAGATACCAATTGGAATCAAGTAATAGCATGAAAAGGAAGGAAAGAAGGGAGTTCTTCCAAAGTCCTGTAGCCTCTTGAAGATAAGTTACAAACCTCTCCGTACCGATCCGTGAGACTCTACTAGACTCGTCCTCGTGCAATGAGATCAACGAATCTAGGGCTCTGATACCAACTTTGTCACGACCCAAGTGGACGAGATTGGCACCCATTCTAACCCTCCTCGGTGGGTGAACCAATGATCCCCTACTAAATACCCAATACCGTCCACAACATTTAGAAATATATCATATATTGAATATAAATAATAGAAACATCAATAAATAAAAGGGAAATAATAACAGCCTATTGTTTAAAATACTTCCAGAATTTGATAGTCATTATACACAAGGACATCTACCTATCATTGTCCAAAAGTAATCCAAAAGAAAAAAAATGGCAAGAAAACAATCAGTGTCTGAACTAGAGACATCAATCGCTGGAGAGTCGATCAGCACATCATGAGTAGCTCATAATTCTAAAAATCCATTGCACTATAGAGATGAGGATGAGATGAGCTTTTGGGAGTGAGTTCTACAGTCATAAATGAATTGCAGGAGTAGCCTCAGTACAAAACAATACTAATAGGCATCATCGGCCGAGCTTAAATAATACATGTATATATGAAACAACTATATGCAATTATCTCAGGACACAATTTCAGTAATTAATACTCATTTAAAAATTCAATATGTGTAGGGTGCTAGCCGGCCTGCTAACTAGATTGAGCCTTGCTGCATCGGTCACTTGATTGCTGCAGCGGTCTCGCCACAGCGGAATATATTCCACTACAGCAGTACTTCCTTTGTTGTAGCTCGACTTAGCTGCACACCTACCATTCTCTTAACTTTTTCCAACATTCTATTCATTACACTCATCCAAGCTATTCATAGTGATCAATAAATAATTGACACATCATAACCACAAGGAATATACAATGAACCATTCACGAAAGGTTTCACAACTCATCATAAGTCCTCATTTAACTTCACATAAATCATCAAATCATTATAAACACATCAACAATTCAAATGCACAAAATACATGATCATCGGTTCATTCAAGTCCTCACATTCCCAGACCGATCTTACTTCTTACTCTCAGTCAAATAATACAACAATTGGTGATATGCCGAGAACACACTTCCATCACATCACCATGAACATACCAACACTGAACATCGATGCACGCACATTCCAGAGGGTCTTAATTCTACCCTTCCAGTGATAACCTGCAGGAGACTCTAGAAATCCATGTATTGTACTAGCGTGGTACTCGCTCCCACTCATCTACTCATCCAGATGCTCCCCTCGGATACGAGCCACTCAACCATCATTGCTCACAAGGATTCTCCCCTCAGGCACGAGCCACTCATCTCCGTACATTCATATTATCAACTTCCATTCATACATCTCGGTGTTTTACCACTCAGTCAGTTATTTCACCCTCAGAGGGCTCATCTTACCTCCTTCAACTTAAATGCTCACATAATTCAGTATCATGTTCAGACAATACAAACAAACAAGAACAATCTCTTAGAATCCATTGGACACATCACATAAATAACGATTCCATAGCAAAAACCATTCAATATTAGAATGCAACAAAACATTATGACAACAAGCAATATCTGAAGACCAAATCCACACATAGTCATTCCACACAATACATCTTATTATTCATGTATAACTCCTTATAAACCATAACCTACCTCGATTGATGATAGAAAACCTCAAGTTACTCTGTTGGAGCCTTGCCTTTCCTCAATGCTTCCGAATGTTCAAAATCTAGCAAAAAAGAGTAACGAAAAATCAATAGACTATTTTGGGGAACAAGGATCTTGGAAATTTAACCCCGCCTCCATTCTACCCGTGTCATGGGGTTTTAATCATTACTCGCGAGTAATTCATCCCACTCTAATCCTACCATGATTATTCAAACCCGATTCATGGGGTTTCTACTCCCCAAACTCTCTTTCAAGCAGTTTTAACAATAAATTCCCCACTTCCACTAAACTCTAAGTCTCAAATTTTAGGAATGATGAACTAGCACCATCTCATTCACCCTATGGAGTATAATTACATGCTTACAAACCTAGGAAAATCAACAACCTTCACCACCTAACAAATTTTCTGTACTCTCCTAGTTCTAGGATTTTTTAACCTAGAATTTCCACCATTGCAAGTCCCCCTAATGATTCTATGGGGTTAGGGAATCAAAGTAAAGAGAACAGACTAAAATTCTTACATTTGAGAAGGTAATAGTGCTCTTCACTTAGGGGACTTTCTCTGAGTTCTCACAGTTTATGTTTCAAATAGTGGGGTAAACCCTCTGAAATCCCACTTAAAACCCAGTTACTGATTCTTGTTGTCCACTGCAGCAGTCACATTTCTGTTGCAGCAGACTTGCTACAACACCCAAGACACCGTCACAATGGATCCGACAGTATATTTCTTGGTCCATTACAACGGACCTCCGACCATGGTAATGGTCTCACTACAGCGATTATCCTTCTATTGCATGGTCCCCGTAACCAGTAGCTCCTATTCTTGAACACAAACCATTTCCCATCTCAAAATTTTCTTAGCACTTACTCCACACCTTCCCACCAACACTTAGGCTAGAGAGGGGTGTTTGGTCTTATTTTTTCCCGTTGTAACAACAGAAGGGTCGGTACAAAATGCTTTGAAATCTTCTCTTGAAGTAGAAAAATTTGTAAAATAACTGAAATGATGTCTTATGCTTGAATAAAATAGTGACCTAATGATGAATGTCATATTTTAATCTCATTTAAATGACCATGTTGCATTTCCAATGAATGAAAAAGATACTAGAAGTATCTAAGTAATATTTGGTAATATAAATTAATG